>CACRXP010000881.1:60843-97782 GCA_902702965.1 Spirometra erinaceieuropaei | reverse complement strand
ACGAAATATAGGAAAATAGTCGAGACATGAAATATGTGACTGTCTATTGGAAATGAGTAAACGACAGAATTTAGACTTAGAATTCAATCACGACAAGATGAATGTTGATCCACTTTCTGCCAGAAGAAGGAATTTTAGCACAATATGTCATTATTTCCCATTACAGTTTAATGCTGCATCTGAAGATTCGATCTGAATAATGTTAATTCAACTGCCTTTCAAAGTAAACAAATGCATGTTTTAAAGCAGTGCAATCTCGTCCTTTAAAGCCAACGTGGAAAAATTGACATCTAAGAATATGATAATGCCTCTGAATATTGACAACAACTACGTATATTAAGTAACTTGAACTCCTAAAATTAGTGTGCACGTATCAACTTAAATTAGATTTGCAAAACACTTAAACAAAAATACAGATGAGCAACAAATAATACAAACGGGAGAATAACACGTCAAAAAGAACTTAATAAGTACATTTAAATGAACTTAGAAACTAGTATCTGTGCCCTTCCGCCCATTTCCTAGCGAAGAATATCGCAAATTAGCTTTGAAAACTCTACTTGGTAACAATCGGGAGATGGCACCCAAAATATCCGCCTAACCAAAGCAGCCTGTCTTACAGGACAGGTGGTAATAGGGGTCTTATGGGTGGCGGTGGGTCGAGATGTACGATACTAGCCTACGGAAAGCCTTATTTGAACAGGTGAATGATCGAATTTGGCTCGCTCTCCGTTCCGTTATTACAAAATGGGTCGCCAAATGCAGTATAGTTATAACGGACGAGTGGAAGGGCTATAATCGTCTTCCCTCAGAAGGTTATCTACATTTCTCTGTTAACCACTCAAAGAAATTCAAGGACCCTACCGTCGCACGGCACACCAATGCCATTGAGGCATACTAGAGTGGACTAAAAAGGAAACTCTACGAGGGAGGCCCTGCATGTGGTCGAGCTGTGTGGGCCCACATAGACGAAGTACAGTGTCATCTTTGGTTTGGCCTCAATGCCATGTCTTTGACAGATGACTGGGAACTGTCCCTGTCCCCTTTTTTGCAGGCTTATCCTACTTAAAAGTGATTTTGTTTTGTAATAAACTGCCATAATTCGAATGTATGCCGTATGTTCAGGTGTACGTGTGTAACGATGGGGAAGTTTGGGTAACAGCGACCATCGTCCATTTAACCTCCTGCGATGTTCATTCGGCCGGCCCATGTTAGATCGTCGCGGAAAGTCCATGCAGTGAGTGAAAGTAGGCCTGCAACCGCTGATATAGCCTGAAGGCGTTTGAGTCCACTGTTAGAGGTATTATTTCTAGGTAACGTATTTTTTGGGTGCCATCTCCTGATTGTTACCCTCTAATTTACAAATATTGCCAGAATTGCCGTTCATACAGGACGATACGAAAGCGAAATTTTGCTTTTTTACGCGAAAAAGATGAATCAAATCAAATAGACATATTTAAAGTAAAATGTGCTTGCACTAGCCTTTGCCGTACTTCGTAGGAGGGGCTTTAATTGTTTAAAAGAAAGCTATACTAACGGTGACAATTAATTAAATGTCAGCAAACGTCGTTATGTATCGCTGGCACCGTTGCTTATGTTCATGAGCTCAGAAACCAGAAACCTAAAATTATAACCAATCCTGCTGCTTTACGTCTACAACAGAAGTTCTAGCAAACTTACTAGGGTTCGTTTTGTGTTGTTTTTGAATAAATCAGTCGTGTATACCTCAAAGTGTTTTATAAACACGAGACTCCGTCTTCACGTATTTCATCGGCCAAAAAGTACGTGACATCCTCAAGATGATGACAGGTTTTTTTCACTAAATATTAGCCAAATTTGACGATAGATGGGGTTACAGCAACGCTTTTTGCGAAATTTAACAAACGATATGATAATAAGTATTTTTGCCCAGAAGATGACATATCTGGCCATCTTCTATGCACTTCAGGTTATTTCCTCTGTCATGTTTTCAGGCTTCCAACTCTTTGACTAGTATAAAACGATAAATTTTGTTTCAGGGCCTTTTTGCAATATTTTCGAAAAAACAAATAGAATTTTACGCGCGACAGCGCTGCATGTATCGTTGTAGCAAGTCAGCTCTTATGATTTGGTTGCATACCAGGTATTTAGTGCTGTGCTAGTTAAAACCTTTTAATCAAAAATATCTTCTTGTCCTTCTGAGAAAGATGTTCGAATTTGTATATTATGAAAACACTCGAAGAGGTTTGAAGTTGGTATTCTTCTTAAGGACAATCATTTTCCCAAACATTTGATACCGCTTGATTTTATTCAGATTCTCTCAAACAATTATTAGTTTGGACGTAGATTTACGTTTGTAAAGTCGCTCAAAGAGCTACCGAAAAATAAGCAAATGTTAGGATAAATATTTCGAGCTTGGCCACTTCTGAACTTTTTCTAAAAAGAAAGTAGGAGGTTTTTTAATTCGATGGTGGAAGCCTTCATAATGCGTATAGCCTATCGGCATACACCGAAACGTCTTTGACTAAAACTGTTGGTTATCTAAACACAGTATGTCAACAGCTAATTATGCAGCATTAATTCTCGCTCCCTTTGCAAGTAGTTGTAACGGCTCGATACATTTATCTTGGTTCCGAAGGTCATGGTCGTCAAGGGCCTGGTCCTTTCGTTATCGAGATAGGAAAACTGCCAAGTGAATGTTTAGGAGCCGAATTGGTTTCCTTTGGAGACCCTGACGCAGGACATTCTCGACTTCTTATCAGCCAGATTCGAGATGGAAGCATTGCTGATCGGTAACTAATTTTTCAAGTGATGCAATTAATGACTTAGTTTTATCTGTGGGCAACACGTAAATTATAATTCTAGTTCTCGGTGTTTTGAAAGTTAAATAATCTCTTGGCATTGAATTTACCGTCGAGGGACACGATAAATTATCGCTGTTGACAGCACCTTTGAATTCGAATATATGTCTACTGATTGCCTCTGATGTGAGATTGGAGTAGATAGATTATCCAAAGGAAAATAAAACAGCTGTGAATTTTTAATCCGTATAGAAGCTAGAAATAGTAGTATTTTTATCTTTTCGAAATGGACATTAAAGCCATTATCGGGAATTATATATGTGCCTTCGAATCTGCTTCCCACAACGTAAGTAGGACTGTACCACAATGAATATGTTCCCGAAAATGCAGCCCTTTGACCTTGGCGATGCCTAAGCGGGCCGTGTTTTTCCTGCTTGCAAAAAGGCAGTCCTGAAAAGGACACTGCAAAAGTAAAATGATGAGCGGTAGCAGGACGTTTCTTTGGAATAGTCGGCGAAGAGTTAACAACTGACGTTCTTTTGGTGTTAAAAATTAAATCGCAAGAAAAGATCCACCGAAAACGTTATAAATGCAAAAACTTTAATTTGCTAAATGTTTCTGTTGGGATTAACCATTTGAAAGTAATCCTAAGTTTAACTTAGACGTGTTGCATGGCGAAAGTGAGTGTTTTGCCCTTCGGAACAAGCATCACACAGGCGTGACATGGTTTGCAATCGATAAACTATGCTGATGATATAAAAACGAATGAAATGGCAATTTTTTGCTAGTCTCCGTCTTAAATCAACTATAATCCACACCCCGACATAATCGCACGCGAGGTTTGATACCCGCTCCCATAATTCAGCACTTAACGCATGAGCCCCACGGGGTGGGCTACTGACTATCCACTTCCCATGTCTAACAGAGCGCATCTCTTTGGTTTAAAAACTTCTTATTCTCCGCTATTTGCTATTCTTTGAGTGCACAAAATGTGAATTTTATTTGGTTTTATTGCCAGCAACATGTGGTTTTATCGTTTATTCGCTATCACTTTAAGCCTACTTTCGTACTGTACATAACCGATGATGAGTGTCAACCGGTTGTCTTTATAGTTAGCCTGTCTATAAAATACAATACGAAGAGATGCTTCAGCAGTTTTCGATTAGATGCAAAATTTCATTCTATCAATAGTGCTAAAATATTTGAAAATGAAACGATGATTGCCTTTTCAGAATGCGTCTGAGAATCGATGCGCAATCTTAGTGACTTTAGGTTTATTTTGTTTATGATAACGCAAACTGATCGGTGACTTTTGATAAAATCTACGACATTGAATAAATACTTCAAGGTGACCACAGATGTCTGATGGATGCTCATCGGTTTAATGTGCAGGTAAGGTAGAATAAAAACTACTTGTAAACCAGTAGCATGTGCCATATTTGTTTCATAAAGCCTGACAGATTGGGCTATTTTACACGAGAGACAGTCGTTTTTTAGAGTCAAATAGACCGGGACAAGATGGAAATTATTACCTGTTTTAATTTGCTTTTGAGGTTCCGGGATAAGGACGTAAAAGATTCAAAATGAAACTTTGACTGGACATTTACAGACCATATTTAGCGATGGCCGTCTGATACTGAGTTACTTACCTAGAAGCTTCGTGGAGCATAACTATCTTAAAGTCTTAAAGCTAACTATCTATTATTCAAACAAAGCCATCTTTAGGGTCCGTACATTGTTGCGAGAGGAAGACCGTGGGTAAAAATTTCCCTAGCCAGAGAGCATAAATGTATTTTGTGTGAAACTCTGAAGAAAACATTCAAATAAACTGTACGTCTCGGATTTCATGCCCAAACTTCTCATTCTCTCCGTCTGCTTTTTCCAGGTGTGGGGCCCTGCGAGTTGGTGACGTGATTGAGGCAATAAACAACATTTCCACCAACGAACTTGACCTTGGTGCGGCCCATCGGCTGTTGGAGGGAAGTGGCTCCGCGTTGATCAAACTACAACTTATGCCCTGTCCAGAAAACAGCGAACTGACTGGTGGGCAGATAAATGCATTTCAATGGCTTTAGCCTTCAGTTGCATTATGTTTTGCTGTAAGATATCAGAGGATAGCGCACGCGAAGTCTAGAATTTTATGTACCGAAATTCTGATTTTCTATTAGGTTTGATCTTAATGTCATTATTTATATTGGCGTAGATTAGTTTATTTTGTATTATACAGTTCATAACTATGATTATCAGCTTACTCCCCTAACAACTAATCATCTGGAAGTTGTTCATGCGTCACATAACATAAAAGTGGGCTTATCACAGGGGTAGAAGCATGTTCCGCCCAAACATGCTCTGAAATAATTTATAAAGTCAGTTACACTTGTTATGGAATATGGTTGAACATATGAACTTCGGTAGACAAATGCATATAGGAACTAGACAGATAAATTGCCCGTTACCATAACTTATATTAAAGTTAGATTACCTTTTATAAATCACTCGTACCACGTTTTACTGAGGGTGAGGTTTGACTTATTTCGCAGTTCATCTAAAGTGGCCAAAACAAACACTTCACCATCAGAGGAAATCAAATTTAAGGATGGTGAAGTCTTTCCACCGAACCCTCTTGTTTTCGGTAAGGAAGTCGCGCTCGAGGACGAAATTAAGGAATAGTAAAAGGTATTTCGTGCGGGAAATGCTTTACGTGCCTTTTGAGCAAAAAAATCTACCGGATAGCACACAGTACATACGAACAGCTACTAAAATACCCAGCCAATGCTCTATACTCATTTTAATACATGCTGGGACAAAATTCTAGGCATCATCAAACTTTATAAATCATATGCCTAAACAAATACAGCCTACTCTATATCTTCAAAGAAGCGCCATTTCTAATAGGTCCTGGACGAAATTCGGAAAGCGGTTTAGGTCATTGTCCTATATTATTAACAATTCTAAGTCATTGATCTTATAATTGTGAAATTGTTTTACTTCTTGAACTATATACAGTGCGTGACCTATCTCATGAAATGTTGGCTGATATTCCGAAATGCGTTTTCGATTAGGAAGGATTACTTGGTCGCGGTAGTGATACTGATTATCTTAAGGCATAATCTTATTACATTTTAGACTCGGCAGGATGTCGGCTTTACAATGCACTTCTTATCAATCTCCTGTAGAAAGTGTGCTCGGTAAAAAAATGACTACTTAAGTAGCATGCATTTTCCCATTGATTTTCGATGGTTATGAAAATTCGAATATATCTTATAGAAACTACAAACAAAAATGTGCTTTCTTTTAGGCAATCAATAGAGAATCACGTCTTCTTAGTATTTTATACTTAAGGAAGAAGTATAATTAAGTTTTAAAAAAGTTTCTAATTATGAGACTTTTTAAGACAGCGATATGTCCATTCACATAGCATCGTACCTGGATGTTTACCACTGCTCCTCATGAAATGTACAACGTCGTCCGCATCCATTGCGAAATTTTATGGACCCTGTATGATATCTCTTTAATGACATAGAAAAATATGGGATTTTCTTTACGGGGAACGCATGCACCTTGTAGAGTGTAATAAATAAGCGCTAATGCAACGAATGATTAGGCTCCAAATTTTTCGGCAATTAGAAAACTTTTTAAACCTAATTATACTCCTTCCTTAAGTATAAAATATAAAGAAGACGTGATTCTCTATTGACTGACTAAAAGAAAGCATATTTTTGTTTGTGGTTTCTATAAAATATATTTGAATTTCCATGACCATCGAAAATCAATGGGAAAAATGCGTGCTACTTAAGTAGTCATTTTTTACCGAGCAGGTTTTCTACAGGAGATTGAAAAGAAGTTCATTTAAAATCCGACATCCTACCGAGTCCAAAATATTATAAGAGTATTCCTTATGATAATCTATATCACAACCGCGACCAAGTAATCCTACCTAATCGAAAACACATTTCAGAATTTCAGCCAACATTTCATGAGATAGGTCACGCAGTGTACCCTAAAAGAAATAGCCTTTTAATCTCCCGCTCTGTGTCACTCTTACCTGTGCAGGCAATCTTGCTCACGTGGTGCCTTGATGTCATGAAGAAATCTGGTTACTGACACAGCTAATGTATATTTCCTTTGCTCCAACCCATAGTGTGGAAGCCATTTCTGCCATTCCTCCGATTTTGCTACACTGAGGGGCCGATCTCATGAAATGCTGGCCAAACTTCGGGAATGCGTTTTCGATTACAAAGGACTATTTATGTGAGGCTGTAATGCTGAATACCTTGCGGCATAATCCTTTAACATTTCGGACTCGGCAGATGTCGTCTCTTGAACGTATTTCGTTTTAATCTCCTGCAGAAACCCTCCTCGGTAAAAAATGACTACTTAAGTAGCAGGCGTTCTTCACACTTATTTTTGATGGTTTTATAAACTCAAATATATTTTCCAAAAAACCTGAACAAAATTAATCTTTCTCTCACTCGTTTGATAGAGAATCATGTCAACTTTATATTATATACTCGAGGAAGGAATAGTACGGTCTCTACAAGAGATTGAAAAGAAATGCATTCAAGAGCCGACATCCTGCCGGTTCCGAAATATTATAGGACTATGTCGCAAGATAATCAGTATTACAACCCCACCTTAGTAATCCTTTCTAAACAAGGACGCATTTCAGAATTTTGGTCGAAATTTCATGGGATCGGTCGCTCACTGTATGTGCGCTTTATATTGTTCTAGGTGCAAAGCATCCCGTTGTCACTGCCTTCCAGGCGTTCGGAGTGCAGAGTCAACCATCTTTTGGAAAACATTGGTTCTTTGGAAGTCCATAACTCGTGCCAATAGCGGTTGAAACCTTTCCCGAACGCCACTCTGTGTTGGAAAACTAGCTTTCAATGTGTTACTTCGCGGTTTTGTTATTATCAACAACAAAAACGAAGCTGTCCATTTTATAGACTGCCAACAACCTCTAATTTCATATCAAGTGATTGTCAAGTAAAAAGTCCGATGCAAATATCGCATAATGTTTTCTATGTACAAAGCGACAAGATACGTCTCCGTGTAAAAGATGAAGTGACTCCCCAAACTACATTTGCGAGCGGATGGTTGAAACTTGCGCACGCTATTCGTCCTACGGCTTAGTTATACCTTGCATGCTGTAGGTTATGTAATTCGTACAATGCGCATAATGTCATAGAAAATATCTAGCTAACCGGAAACCGGCCCACATTCACCGACTAAGATTCCTAACGTACAATAAACGACCTCCAATTAACGGAGAAGAACAAAAGAAATATTAAGAATAACCGTAATTTTTGTAGAAATAGCAGTCATCTCAAGACAAGCGAAAGTATCGAAGTGACGACGATTCGTGCCAAGTGAGTCAACCTGATTTGTGGAAGTACATGACATCTGTCCATGTAAAATGAGCAAAGAAAACAGCATGAGCTAAACGATGTCTACGAGACCTGTTTTAGATAATCCTTGGGGCTAATATATAAAAGAAAAAATGTAATATCCGGTGTGGTTTCAGGTCAGTTGGCTGATTTTTTTGAAATTCTGTTAACAGGAGTCTATGAATAGTTTTCATTTTCATATATTTTGAGATTTTACCGACTACAGCGATAGGGATGTAACTTTTTTACGGAAAGAGACGTCATAAGAAAAAGCATTCACAAGGTCGTCCGAAGACAGTCCGATCCGGGACTAAAAAACTGAAATATAATATTAGCTGATATAATCATAGGCATACCATTATCTACGCACCAAAATAACTTTCCACACAAAAGTTCGAGGGCTTTTTGATCGCAGTAGATTCTGATGAGTTTCAAAGCAGCCCTAAACATATACTTAGTATTTTGCGGTATTCGGTATTTTTTATTGACTGTCCAAAATGACGGAGTGTAAAATCCAAATTGACAAACCTATTAAGTAAAATATTTTTTAAAGGCTTCTTCCATAAACTGAATCCCCAGACGTTCACTTTCCTACTGACGGTCTAGCGCCTAGTTGGTGACACGCCTAATTTTGGAAGAGAATGAACATCCACAACGACGGTTTGCAATAACTGTACTCCCGTGCACCTGAGAACCCTTAATTAGTAAGCTCTTTTTCAAAGGCATTTCACTAGTATGTTCCGCCGATTAATATTTTCGCCTTCCCTTTTAAAGCAAGGTAGAGTAGAATGGAACAGTTTATTCGGCATTGCACCTATGTGACAGATTTAAATAATTATTTTTCATAAAAACGACATCTTTTATTTTTTATAATAGGACGGTTTTCCCTGTTTTCTCTCGCTCTTTAAATCTAAGTCCATTACACTTTTTCATGCATGTACTGAAATATTTCTCCGACACACCTCTTTGCGATTTCACACGGAACATTTGCATACGTCTTTAGATCAAGCGTACTTTAAAAGGATTTGACGTTATTGCTCTTTTTAGAAGTAAGGAAATAGATAAATTTATCAATTCGAAGTTTTGGATGGGGCGAATTTCGTTTTCGGAGAATAGTCTGTTTCTGCTCACCTTACCTAACCTGAATTCCGCAATTCTAAAACTGAGATATTACGCTGACGACGACAGATCAAGTCAGTCTTTCTCGTTTAGATACGTTTCTTTGAATGACATGCACATATGTGCACATGTGTTCTGGGACAATTGCTAACCAAAAAAGTTGCTTAGCTATAGAATTACATTGATTCTCGCTCAGAACTGCAAACATCTTTGTCAAAAAGATAACGTTTAAACGTATCCGGCGTCCAGCAGAAGACACTTTGTGGAACTCGTTAAACTAATAAATAAACGGCACAACGCCCACTGTGCCCAAAATGATAGTCTAGATTTTGATCACTACCCCTTTTTTCTATACGTCACTTCCATTTTTCTTTGACTCAAATTGACGAAAGATATTTACGCTTCCGTCGTTTGACGTTACAATTCCGATTATGTTTCAAGCGAATAAATTAGCCGCATATGGATGCTAATAAATTTCAGATCACCAATGTGCTGTTTCTTAAGTCTGCAGCTACGGCGGATGTGGTGGAAACAAAGATGAGTGCTTATAAGTTGGTTCATGTAAATATCAACTACCTTTATTGAGTACCTCTGCTCTGTATGTTTGGCTCACCTGTTAAAGCACCTATGTGGCCTGCAATTTTCTTCTCGCATCTCAGAGCATAAATTATGTGTGAATATTTCACAGAAATTTGTGCAAAAGGTGTGTGAAGAATAGGAGAACACGGGAAAAGCGCACGCCTTTTGCAAGATCGTGTTATTTTTTAGTCGAATCATCTAGGTTTGATCTTCCGAGGGTCTTCACGGTCTTGCAGTTGGAAAATAGATTTCCCAAATTCGTTACTACCATATTTCATGTCTAGCTCTTTTATGGCATCAAGTGAACTCATTATTTCCTACTTATTCTCTGGTTCGTAGCACCAGTGCGCGCATTCTATTAACTAGCTCTCCTGGACCGCTGATCGATTTGCTTTAAAAGAATAGCTACTATATTTTTTTGACATAACACGTCACATTTGTCCTCGCTCTGAGTCTTCAGTAGTTTGGGATTGGCGCTGCCTGGAATTTCGCCATGGGGAAGATTGAGATAGCAAAAAGTAAATTGCGTTTTGGATGTCAAGGCGCGGTCTGTCACCACTGCTGCTCTCCCCGAAGCACTGGATACCGCAGTGCGCACGTGCACCCGAGACAAAATGCAGCAGGCCTTTGCTTTAAACCGAGCACGTTACTTATCTGACTATGTTAATAATGCAACCGCCACTGGCATTGCCGCAGTCTGCCTGGATCCAGCAACGGGTCACGTATAGCCCGGTCTCATTCTGGCTCCAGGTTGCGATCGTCCGGCGTGCATAGGCAACAGACAGTGTGTGCACGTACCCCATGACACTGACCAATCGAAACACGCTACCGTGCACGCATTCCGAAGTGACGCACGCGCGCACCTCCGCGGCCTGCTTTGAACAACGTGCGCACGTCCGCGGCCTGCTTTGAACAACGTGCGCACCAGCTCGACCACGCGCTTGTGGGAGAGAGATAAGAAGCCTTATGGCAAATCGGACGCCTCGACAAAACGATACAGAAATTCGCTCACTCGTAGATAACTCGCATTGGACCTATAGCATGTAGACTTTTCGGCTTACGAAAGAGTTTTGGTTGTCCATGTGTGTAGAACTCATAAATCGTAGTCACTGTGGACGTCGTTGATATATCAATGCATTTCAGTGTTGTTGTATTTACGCTCTTCCCGTTCCTTTTTCTCTATGCTCCTCGAACGGATTAATCAATAACGAAGGCCTCGAAATCGGAATAATTACAGTTCCCATTCCCCCGGAGAAATCGATTTATCGGAATATGCTAGACACATGTATCAGGGACCCTCTCCGTATATTAAGCCAGACCAAGAGAGGCATTCCAACAGGCAAACATCAGAAAAACGCCATGTTTCATCAAAGCATACGCAGGAAGCCTTCGAAGGTCGGAATTTAAAGCCGCGCAACATGCCGCCTGTCACAGATAACCTCTCATTTCCTCTTAAACAGGGAAATGACTTGGCCACCGGGAAAGCGTTGTATGAAAATATTAATCCCCCAAATATGGTCAAGCGTGAGCGCAGTTTTAATATACCCAGTCGACATAAAGGTAGGTTATGCTTGAAGTCTGTGTAATGTTAAACTTTTAACCAGTGTGAGGACTAACTGATAACCTGTAAAATGACAATTTACCATGCCCTTATCTATCAGCTTATGATCCACCTACATAAGACTAATCGTTGCCTAACAAAACATTTAAGTCAAATAAAGACTAAGCAATCAGACTGAATATGCGACATTTTGGCAAACACATTTTAAGTGTTATCATTCTTCCGCAGGAAGGATGTGCTTGATGTTTCGAAGAGAAATTCAGTAGGACAATTTTAACATAAACGTAGTTAAAATCTGTGAAGTTATTTTTGGACAAATAACCAGTTAATAGATTTTACTTCTGAACGACTAGTTAACTTAAAACAGACTGCAAATGAGTTTTCTAAGAATATCGGGTTGTTTGCCCTTGAGGAATCGGCTGGTTGTCCTTGAACTTTTGCCGTCTTCATAACATTTTAGGTTCTTTTAAAGAAGCAAGTTAGCCT
Source organism: Spirometra erinaceieuropaei (assembly GCA_902702965.1). NCBI lineage: Eukaryota > Metazoa > Platyhelminthes > Cestoda > Diphyllobothriidea > Diphyllobothriidae > Spirometra > Spirometra erinaceieuropaei. Next base: position 85,870 of record CACRXP010000881.1, on the reverse strand, counting down.
ATGAAGCATACTCGTTGATGGTTGTGATGCATCCACCTCTCTGTTCCCTTCTTTCCCTTTTTAAATTGCGTCTTAAAATAAAACACATGAATCCGGTCTTACTGCAGGATTGTATTGGTAGCATTCAGACCTTTAAATAGGACATGAGAACAGGAGCCGTCTGCAATACAGATGGCTTTGAGTCAAGTTCCAGTGATATTATGGCCAGGTTCGAGGTAAGGGCTAGGTTAAGGATTAGGTTTACGGCGAGATTTGAAGTTAATGGTAAGGTTATTTGACATCAAGTTTGAGGTTAAAGTAGGGACTAGTGTTAACTTCAGAGTTACGGTTTAGGATTGGACTGGGGTCAAAATTGGGGCGCGTTTTTGTTTTATATTAGCCTTCTAAATGAGGATAGGACACGTGAATACTTTAGCCCTTCCTGGACTTCTGCATAGGCCCACATTTATTACTGGAGGAGGGCTTTCCTTTTCCCATATTCCGTTTAGGGGACTATGTATGTCAGTCCGGCCAAAATATAATCAGTAAACCATAAAAAGTTTCCATGTTGTGACAGCTAAAGGCTTCCCACCTTTTCTCGTTTTCCGCACCAATGTGGGCATTTGTAAGGTCTGTAGGACATTCATTATTTTGCCTCTGAGCAGGTACCGAGATGTTCAAGGTTCTGGAATTTCTTTTAACCCCATGACCTACATTCATATGATAACAAACCCTCCTACTTCACGTTAGCAGTGAAAAGTTTCTATTGCATTTGCGCAAAGAACGGCGAAGACTGATAATCCTGGGGCCACAATTTCATGTCCAAGCTGCCAGTCTGGAACTAAGTTATATTAACTGTGTTAGACATCTATGGTAACTTTTGAGGCTGTAGTTAGCATTTCAATTTACTCCCGCCTATTTACTTGTTCATAGGAATGCACTAAAGTTCACTTAAAGATTCTCAGTATCATTTTTGATTTGTCGCTGTTTTTTTTATTTGTGTACTTTTATTTATTATCTCAGACGTGTAATTCTGCTTATTAGTATGGCATAGTTTGCTTGATATGTTTAAATCCCGATCTAAAGAAATTTGTTAATCATGGTCTAAATTAACTGAATGAGATACGAGTATTAAACAAAGAACGCCCCCACCAACCTTACCTCTCCAAAAGCCAACGACTAGCGGAAACTTATAAACGAGGATTAAACTAGTGTTCTTAGCACTAAGTCGTCATTTGCATGAATAAGCCTCATTAGAAAGTAGCCGTCAAATATACGTCTTTATGTGACATTTCATTGTTTCAACTCAAAAGTCCATATGGCGATAAATCTGCTATGCAGTAAATATGAAAAACAAACGCTGAAGAATTTTGTGGAGTACTACTTTGATAGAGCATGCTATCAACACATTTCTTTAAGGCCAGTAAAAGTACTAAATCACTGCCATGAAAGGCACACGCCAATTTCTTTTGCTTGTTAGCGCAGTCTATAAAACTGCACGTACGCTCAACCCGCCACCAGGCTTTGGTGACTACAGGCAAACGGCGAAAGAGGGGTTTGTGAATAGTAAGACAGTATTTTCTGGGCCAGGTGTTCCTTTAGCACCTAAATTCAAAAAACTCGCAAATGCAAACAGGGCAAGACACTTACGTGCATGAGGTCCAGACCTGCGTCTTATAGGATGACTTAGGGGGCAGTAAAGATGTTTTAATCACTTCCCGAAAGTCACTTGGTTTTTTCAGCTCCAACAATACTGATGACTCATTCTTTACCCAATCCCCCTAAATTAGCTGTTCGAGTCGGAAGCACTGCTAGCTCGAGGGAACGCCAAAAACTAGCCACTGACTTTGTAAATACACCTGCGAAACGTTTTTGATAAGATCCACATGGAATACAATAATTCATTAGCATGAACATGCGATTTAAGGCGTATGCAAAGTCACTAAGATATATTCGGTTTATTGTCTTTCTTATGAATTTAAGTAAACGCAGTTGAAATGCGCGTTGTTTGCTGTGGACTTCTTTTGGACTTTGGGAATTCGTCTTGCGCCACAGCAAACCTTAATTGCAGGACTCTTAATCTTTGGGTGAATTCTGCCGCTGCTGTCCGACCCCAAATAAGCCATGCATCTTAGGGCACTCTTATGTTGTTTTTGGGCACTGGAGCCCAACAAGGCTAAAATTTCAAAATAGTTTTAATTTAAGAAAGAAGCCAAAGTCGACTGCTTTTATTTGCTACCGTTGTTTCTGAAACTGGACATAAAAGTTACACGGGAGCCACGTCCAATGACCTGTCCTTGCTGTATGAGTGACTAGAGGCTGTTTCGGTTCCCAAATGAGCTCAGGCTTTCAATCCATGCAGGCAGCCACATAGTGGCCGGTCAGGCAACCATATCCGACTCTACTGCCTGCTCGTTTTTCGTTCTGCACAGGGTTAAGAGGTACTTGCCTGGTGTAAGCAAACAAACCGTAAAAATCGTTCAAGTGTAACCGGTCATTTGCTTCTTAAGCGATTTTTCATCTTCCCATATACCTAAACACTAATGTCGATGAAGCCTGAAAATAGTAATTTAGTCCTGATTTGAGTATGTGTTTAAAGTTCAGAAACTGCGTAAATCTCTCAAATGCTTAATTTATATGTTCGAGGCAAAACGACAGTTAAAGACGCACAAGCTGAGATTGAACGTATTACGCTTAGATGTAAATACAGCCTATTATCTAAGCTACCACAGGAATATCATGAGATTCAGATGGTTTAGTTGACGATCATATTAATCAGACTGTCTTTGCACATACAGAAAAATTTAGAATGATTCGATATAAACAGAACATAAAATGCTAAACTGAACTGGAGTCATGAGCCCGCTCTCAAGTAGGGGCTTCCTGGACTAGATAGTAACTGCCACGCCCTAAAAGCGCTGTACTGGTGGCGACTTATGTGAGTCACCCGATTCACACTTGCATAGACACCAAACTTTACATAAAATAAAATTCAAATATAAATTAGGAAGACCAATAATATTTTGAAAATATTAAAATGGTGGGGAATCAAAACCCGACACCTGATTAGCAAAACAGCGCTCTGTTCATCAGACCAAGGGAATAAGGGCTGATTTGAGTATTTTTAGAATGAGGTCCTTATCAATAGCATGGAGTACACATAATAAAGAAAAAGAAGCTATTGAGTAGTAGCCAAATCGTCTGTTGGTAAGTATATATTCCCGCCAAACCATGGATTTGGATGCAAAAGAGAACCCAGCGTTTGTTCTCTCGCCGAGTACTAAACCTCAAGAAATTTTATATGAAGAATAGGTCATAAGAAATTAAAAGAAATGCGACACTTTTGCAAAGGAACACTGAGAGCAAAATGAACGCAAGATTGGCTGGTGTCAACAGGTGGCAATAAATAGATCTCGGTTTTCAAAAATAATTCGGAGGTGTTAGGGCACATTATGCGGTTTTCGGAAGGGGAGATTGGAATATTAACTCCTCTGTACAAGTGAACGCTGGTTCCAAAATCCAGTTATTCAGCTGGCCGCCTTCCGTATGGGCAGTAACATTGGGTAAATCCTACCTGTCAAATATGCAGTAAAGATAAAAGAACATATACAATAATGTGCATCCCGAGAAAAGAAGCAAGATTAATAATCAAAATGTGTCCAAGGGCAGTAATTGTTTTACTAAATCACTTTCTATGCTTAAATAACTGATTATGCCTGCAAGGGAACGAAAAGAAAAGAGTGGATTTATAATTAAGAACGTAAGCTAATGCGATTTCATTTCGGGATAAACAATATTTTCAACAAAAATTTGGCTTAGCCCCATGACGCCGCTGAGGTGCTGAATTTATCTGTTTCTCAAGGGTGCGTGAGAGTATTCAGTAGGTTGCTTTGATGAAAATCATAAATAAATAAAAAAGAAATTCGGTTCTGTTTGATAAATTACTCAGTTTCCGGTCAAAGCATGAAAATATTGACAAGAAGTGGGGGGAAAGTAATAGCATGATTTAGGACGCGGTCTGGTAGTCGTTTCCATCCAAGTTTTGAAACCAAAGTGCCCATTTTGCAGCCTTAAAAACCCAGTTCAGAGTTCTCTCAACTAATGTCATTATCAAAGCTGAAATTTTTGACCATGTAGTTGCCGCTGGAAATAAGAAAAATAGCTATGCCGAAAAATATGTTGGCCTTGGAGTGGAAAACGTGCACCATTTAGGCAGTATAAATTGGCAGGATCCTCGTCTAACCGTTTAAACATACTTTTCCTTTAATTAAGATGGCTTGTATGCTAGTATTCAAATAACGGACGACTCACGTCCGAATTTGAAATATGTTTTGAATTTACAAGCCATTAGCTTAAATTTCATATGACAGAAAGAATTAATAACAAGTGAACATGTTATCTGACTGTCGGAGACGTGTGCATTTATGAAATTTCACTGACCATATTAAGGCAGCTGGACACTATTTGCATTTATTCCAACTTAGAAAAAATATTTCTATAAATCTGGTAAGGCCATTTCTCAAAGCCAACGGTTTCTGACAACTTATTAAATTTCGACTCCAAATTGTCCCCAGATCTGTTTATATTTCTGCGTTGGAGGTTGAACTAAATTACTGTTTAGGCAAAAAGGTGAGGACGCGTGGAGCAGTGGCAGTATTTTATGTGCCATTGTTTGCGATACCGTGGACTTTAAATGAAATCAAAGCAAATCAATGGGCTTTTTCTTAATCATTTGGGGAGGCAAGCCAATTGATCCCAAGAGGATATATCAATCATTATAGGTTCCAGCTTTCCATTATCCGGATGTTTTGATACCTAAGGCAGCGCTTTCTGCAGTGCTCCACAGTGGAACCCAGAAAAGTGCTTTGGGCTTCATAATGAAAGTGGATGCCATCCGGAGATTTTCTCATCTTTCTTCTCCAAATGAATATCCTGATTGTGCTGATGGTCAGTGTCATATTATGCAAATATTTTTGCAGTATCAGTATGTACGACACCTTGCCTCAATGACCTGCTCAGAATAGAGAACGAGCGTGACCGCTCGTTTTTAAAGAAACAAAGATAGGATTTTGATTTACCTTCAATATTTTTCTGCATGAGAGCGACTTTAAGGCAGTCATACATTATTCGACGGGACAGGGCAAATGAATCCTAGATTGAAGATAAGAAGAATGTATATCTGAACTTTCAAAATTTTACTCAGATTAACCACAAGAAACTGCAAACTACAGGCAAAAATGTGAGCCACTGAATCATTTCTGCTGATACCTTGTCTGCACTACTGATCACAACGATAAACCGACGCTTGCTTGTGGTATTTTTTCCCAAGGTCTCTGACAGCTCGGAGTAATAAAAATTGACCACTGTTGGGCAGCCCTAAGTTTATTGGTAAGCCTATGTCCGTCTTCAGCGCAACAGAAAAAGTGTAGGACGCCTTTACAAACATGAGGTAATCAACCAGACAAACAATTAGCGTCATGGTTCTAGAAGACTCGCAAATTCTGTTTTTGGACTTACTCCGTGTCGGTGCTTGGCGGTGAATAAGTGTGTATGCACAAAATGTGTGTCAAAAAATTAGCGTGCACAAAAAATACTTTTGAGCGGCTGCTGTAAGGTTTCGCACTTTCTAGCTCGTCCTGATGTTGCAGCATCAGTGGTCAGTTGTGACTGACAAGAGGTTAAAAATTTGTTTTAATTTTAAGGAATCCATTAGGGATCCGCCAATTTTATGCGCTAAATTCTGCCGGGAAGCGTGTCATCTGATAGCAATGGTAAGCTCCAAAAAGGGTTTTCAACACAAATTAATACAGATATTTCTAGGTAAATGCGCAGGTCACTGCATTATGGTTAGGAAGCCCGAACAATCAGACTAAGGCACGGCCTGATAAATAATTGATTTGCTTCCATCGACTTGTTAAAGGGAAACTATTCCCTCGGGGTTATACAGCCAAGACAGTTGAGTTTGACACGAGCTAGGGATTGTTCCGACCATGAATTCGATAATTTTCGCAAACTTCCATTGCAAGCTAATGCAAAGGAAAGAATTGACATTCAGCAAGCTCAGAAGTATCAAATCTATTCTTTCCGATTCGAGTTCCAGCCTTCGGGTGTGAAAACGTACTTCATTTTTTGAAGTCAGACTATGAACGCACAATAAACCTGAAACGAGCTTAATAATGGCATTAGTTGCCGCAGCGTGCTTGTAATAGTTGCGGTCATACTCAATTTGTCCGCTAAAAAGGCCTCCGATCGTCTGAGTAGATCGTTACTTAATGAGGAACAATTCTAGCGTGCCAAATGGAACTTGACTGTTGGAATAATCTGCTTTACAAATAACAGAAAATGCATAGATAATGCTAGGTTTCTTGCTGCGTGGAAGATTTTGCCAATTTCCAGAGCCGGATCAGCGGACCATGTATATGATGTGAACTTGCCAAAACTTACATTTGATGTCCGGAAGATTGCAGACGAAAATCAAGCTTTATCTTGTGGAGAGTAGCCTGATTTAGCCCTTTAAAATGAAGAACGGCGCGGTAAAATGAGTGCTTAGCAACAACCTCTTCTAAAAAGAACGTTTGAACATTAAACAGATCGTTTGCTTGGGTAAACCAGAAGGCATTTAATGCTAACAACTCGATAACTTTAAGTGAGCTCAGTCATTGTCAGAAATGTTCCACTCAAGAGATAGCCAATATCTCCCTTTTTACATAAATATGATACATTTAACCTCGGTTGCGTGCTTTCGGTTTACTTTTAGCTTTACTCTTGATGAGAAGACCTCTGTCTTCCTATATCTAACGGAATACTATTGAAAGGGCTTACTATTGCTTTATATGATACAGCTGCAGTTTCTAGGGGATTTTTGTAAATAGAAGGAACGGGTCCACTAAGTTGAACGGCGATGAACATCGACATATATAAAAAGGAAGTATAATACATTAGAAAGAGCCGTTTCATCGAGTTTGCAAGAGTAAACTGCTTGTTAATAGGGAACGAGTTTTTTAAATTATTGACATAGACTTCTGTTGTCAACAAATTTTGTTTTTTTTATTGATGAAAAATTGACTCTAACTGCTTCAAATAGAGTTGTCTTTGCTCTGCTAATATGACTTTCAATTTAACTGACTTGAAATGCACGAGCAGTTTGCTCCGCACATAACTCAGCCTAAGTGATTTCGGTGAGAATGTTAATAGTTAAAATGTCACCCCTCAAGCAAGGACAAAGCCGTGCGGGCCCCTCAGCGTCTAGACAGTACTAGATTGTTCGACGGCCCAACAAATAAATCAGTAGACTGTTCGGCATATGTCACAGATACTCCGAACTCATAGGTTTATACACTTTCTGCGGTGCAAACAAAAATCTTGATAGTCATTAGAATTGGAAGCACTTATGTTTTGCGATATTTTCGCGGAATTCTTAGCTGCATAAGACCATTTTAAAATCTCCTCCGTTATTGCCCTCATTCAATTTATTGCATTTCTTGACAACGAGGAGACCATCGTGGGAAAAATTTGCATGCTAATTCATCACCCTCTGAAATCTAGCCTGCGAGAGCCTGTCAACATACGACCTTACAACATGCAAAGCTTAGGCTTTTTTCAATATCTTAAAATTATTCCGTGTTTTGCTAAGAAACGTTCAAAGTGTTTCGTGCGCTTTGTTTAAAACTAACAGAAAAGCTAGTCAGTAAACGCCATCGGAACCTTTTTTCTCCCCGAATGGTCCTTACATTCGCAATTGAAAATATCCATAGTATTGTTTGGTAACCCCACTCCTGATTAGTAAAATCCTTCCTATGGGGCGGTGTTATAATTTATATTCAAAAACGGTCCGCTTATGCCATGTCTAGTAATCTAAATGGGCTCAGAACACATGTCAGCTGTAAAATAAAGACAAGGTTGCAATTTTTACTCGAGGAATGGCAGTTATTATTTTTAGGCTTTAATCCATGTGACCGATAATAAACAAACAGTCCCCTAGCATAAAATTGGCCTGACGATATTACAAAGCATAAACAACTAACTGATATTTTTCGGTATGCATTGCACCATATTAGCAGCTTAAGCGGTGCGGTGGTATAGAAAGTAACAGGAGGTATATCTAATCAGAGGATCCAAAGAGGTACGTGGATTTTTAACCAAGAATCCTTTCGAATAATAGAACGGAGATAACACAGATTGATTAGCCTATAAGCCGGTTAATTATTAATGCTTTTGAAGGTCCGTTGTTCCTTTTCGAGATTATTTGACACACGTTCCTCTGCTGTAGTCTCGGAAGGTAAAGAAAATTTACTTTACAAGGCGAAAAGCTTTTCTCACTGCTGGAGTTTATAAATCCATTTATATCTTAGATTTCTTGGTTTTCTCTCTTTTACAATGTGCCAACGTGATGGAAAACCCGGTTGCGTTAAAAGGAGATCAATAACTTTCTTCAATATCTAACGTATAATTTTCATGATTTTCAGTGCTATCAAAGAAGTTACTTTCCAATAGTTAAAACAGACTTGCAGTTTACTGTTTTCTGGACAGTTCATCTGATGACAAATTGCTTCTGCCATTGGGATAATAAATGCCAACATATTAGCCAAGGTCAACAGAACAGAATGTCATTACCGACAAAGACAAGGGAGACTGGAATGGCCATTTCTGGCTTATTAGCCGTCGTCAGCCAGCCATACCCAAGCCCGAAGTGTGGAACACCCGAGCCTCGAACTCGCGACCTGTTGGTTTAGAAGTCCACGCCTCTATCCACCGGGCCACGAGCCCGTTGCCTTGTCAACAGAACACAAGCAAGTGGCAGAAGCAGGCAGCTGATGAACTTACCATTTGACTCAAGAAAGTTGTCCGGATCCAACAAGTTTTACACCATTGCAAAGGGAAATTCTCATTAACTTTAACTATGCTTAACCAAAACTAATCCCCATTTGTCTCCACAAATGCACAAATAGGGTGTAATCTTCCACTGAATATAGAAGAATTAATTACTATACTGTACTTTTATAGATTCGCCCAGTTTCAAGATCATGCTCATAAGCTTACTGAGGTGATTTCGAGTTCTTCCAAGGGTTTTCGTGAAAAGACTGATGGTTTTGTTAGAGAATACACCTCCATTTACTTGATTTTTACAAATCTCCAGATCCTTGAAATCCCCCTATCAACCCCTGTTGGTCAATTATATTTTCAGAGCCCCAGATAGGCAGATCTGTTTTACACGTTAACTAGCTTCGATCGAGATTTACAACACTAAGTTGATGTTTCCATTTTGGTACCGAATGAGATTTTATATTTTTCAAACAGGAATTCAATTGTAAGTTTTCTGCTCCGTCAGTTTTGTGATTGAACACCATAGGTGAACTCAGACTACATTCACGGGTCGTTGCTCGCCACATTTAGAAGCACTCGGTTAGTCCTGTAATTTACGACCGTGCATTTCAAGACCATAGATAAATCTTAACGTAACATCGATTTGAGGCATACACTAAATAACCTACGAGGGATGTGTGGGTCTGGTTGTACTTAAAACAGATTTCAAATGAATTAAATGCAGAAGACGAATCGATGACGCTGCACTGTGCTGGAACTGTATATAATATTTTATGCGGCAAGTGACTGCATTAATTTTCTCATCTCACATTGCCTCCCATAATTTCGGAATAGCTATATCTGAAAATGTTTCCTCGCTGATTTCAACCTTATTTACGGACAGTAGTTTGGACACAGCATGTCAGCCATGTCAACGTTTATAAACAAACTGTCTGAACACCATGTACTACTGTTTCTGTCAAAACATCCTCCAAGAGGATGACATGATTTCACTAGGTCGAAACACACAGAATGTTGGCCAAAATGCTCAATCTCTGGTGTTAATTTACATAATTATTTTAATGTAGCAGCAAAATTTTCCCGCAGAAGCCATAATACAACGACATTTCCTACACGGGTGCATGCCTGACTTCGTAGATAACATGTGCAACAAATGTCCATATTTATTCATTGACTCTTTCCTATTGGTTATAACAGCTTTACATGAGTTGATTATTTATACCTGTTTTGTAGGGCACATTTCCCCTTTACACATGTCGATTATTGCTGTTTAAAAAGCTGAACATCGAAGCTTTTTTCAGACTCTCGCTTGATTGTGCTTTTGACATATGTACTCGTTTGTCATACAAAGCCTGCAGTTTCAAAGCAATATTCTTCGAACATTAGGTGACTCCTGTATGCAAGAACGTATTTCTGATGGAATTTCGCTTCGACAAAATCGATGATAGATACAGGTTAGCAAACTATTGGCAAACCGGAGTCTAGATGAAGCCGCACGTCGTGTTTCGAATTATAGACGGCGCTTTGATATCAAAATGTGGACTTTGAATATTTGCGAATACAGTAGAAAGGCAGTGGCTGGTTTTTTAGATATAATTTGTCTTGACGGCTTTATCGAACAACGGATTTAGTAATTTGACATACTAAATGTACAGTGGTAGACGATTGGCAAGGATGTTTCCTGTCGACCGTTTCAGCTCCCATGTACATCCCCACCAATGACCTGTTTGAAGGCGGTGCTGGCCTCTGCAGAACCGAGGAAGTTGAGGTAGTCTTGGAGGCGGATCGTTCCGGACGAACCCAGTTTCCCTATGGTTTTAGTCTCCAGGCGCCATCATCTCACGCGCGCAACGATGAGCCGATCTCCAATTTTCCCGTTATTACTAACGTGGTCCCCTCGGGGCCCGCCTACCAGTAAGTTGATTTTCAATTAAATTCTGATATACTTTTTCACATTTAAACAATGTATGCGCGGCGGACGATGAGAAGATACTCAAAAATGTTTAACTGGAAAAGAATAAACTCCCTTTAACAATGAACGTTTATCCTCTGGAGCTTTGTCTCACGGTCGCCTGCTGGGTCGGTCTGACGTGTGGAAATAATATTCAGGGGAACTTTAGATCTGGTAAGGCTCCAATAAACAGTGACATCGCATTCGTTGGTTAAAATCCTTTACCAAACGGTCTGGTTTACTATTCCATCTAAACTTGGAATTTATGATTTAGAGAGCAAGTTGCATTCCATTATACCTTAGTGGAATTTTTTGAAGCATTCTTTTTGTTTTGACGTATTTGACCTATAAGTTATAGGCTAAATTCGTAAAGGTCACTTCCAAGTGTTAATTTATCAAAGGACACGCTGGGTGACTATGAATTTCACTTACGTGGTTTATGCTCGTGCATCATAGCCCACATTAAGGCCATCAGACCTGCAAGCACTTGACTATCTTAGAATACTATAGCCATGTGTTTAGGGCCGACGCAAACTTCCGTTCATTGTCGCAAATAACTGTATTCTCAACCATCTTTTGAGCATAGCAGATACACCCTAACCGCACAGTCTGGGTCAACTTCCGTTTAAAATTTGAAAAAGGTAGAAACCAATGCTAGGGTTTATTTATTTCCATAATCATTTTCTGATGACAGGATCCTGTGTGATAACCACATGGAAGCACGTGTCGGTGTCAGGAATGGGAGATTAATTGACGAAGTAAAGGGATCTTCAGAAAATGAAGCTTTCTGGGGCCAAAGCGTTTCCTTCCGATTAAGCGACTAAATTGTTTATCCGGAGTTTAAAAGATATGTGAAACATTTGATGGATATTTATGTCAAGTCGGTAAGTATAAAAGTTATGCAGGTATAGATAAAAATATTTACTGAAAACTGCTTACATGTAAATGATTAAACTCACAGACCTTTATGCCAAACGTTATGTCAATGCGTTAATAGCTCACTCATCGTATAAATAAGTAAATCTGACAAAGGATTATTTTGAGAGAACTATACAATATACTTTGACGTGCTCGCTTTACAATTAAAGTTATTTTAAGTGAAATTCCTGTATATGATTAATTCGCACAAAGGACTGCCTACCTACTTCACGTTCTTTAGCACTAAAACAACAGAGGCCGCATTCAGCCATTTGCTTTTCAGACCCATCGACCCCGTTAATATCCTATCTAAAAAGAACCCCCAGGAATTTAGCTATAACTTTCATAATAACTCTATCTTCACAGCCATAATATTAACTGAGATGTCGTGAAATGTTGTCAATGCAGAAAACGCCGTAGTCGTTCGAGTTTTTAGTTCCAATCTCATTTGCTCCCTTAGTACGACCGCACCCAGCATCTGGAAACCCCATTTTTTAAAGCCACAGTAAGCAATCCAATTGAATAATCTGCTTTTTCCTGCCAAATAATCACGGCGAAATCTATCGGTTGTAGGTTATTAATCGGTGCATAGGATCCTTTCAGCGGGTTCTTCCCCTCTCTCAAAGACGTAGTTTATTAAGGTCAAACTATGCATTATTTGCAGGATTTCCTTATCTCCATCACCGTCGACTGTACTGAATTGTGGTAATAATTCAGCTGTCGCAAGCGGCGGCGTCCTCCCTGTGCCTCGTAACGTTAGCGCAGCGGTGACTTGCGCGTGGATGAGTTGACAATAAATCAGACCTGGACCGTATCCGCCGAATGTTATCTTTTTAAGTCTCCGCGCCCACCCCCTCCAAAGTCAAGATAATGTTAAGACGACCGGTAGTAATCAGGGACGAAGTGGCGGACAAAGCTAATCATCCCGTCAACATGTGCCACGCAGGGTTTGGTCCCCACAACATGTACCGGCCTTCTGTAGCGGCGGCTGTGGTCTCACGTGCGCGGGAGTGTCCTAAAGACCACAGTGACGGGGACGTCATTGCACCTTGACTCTCAGTCCAACAGTCCTTCCATTATGCTCACAATGAGGACCGAGTTATCTCATCAGTTGGCAGCCTTGCAAGCCATGACATTCATGGCATAATGCTAGACACAAGTGTATCAGATTTGTCATAGCGAGGGATGCGCTAAAGTACCGTGAGTATGGACTCATTCGTGTCGATCTCACCCACACTTTCCCGTTTCATGCATCTTCCAACTGTCTAAGTCTGCAGTTCAACCAACGATGGGACCGGACGCCGTGGTTGACACAGTTCAACAGGCCGTCTAACCTGTCACCCCAAAATGTACAGTAAATGTGATAACTCACGAAATGCCACGAGTTTTACAGGAAAATCCCTGTGGCCGTAAATCTGCCCATGCTGCTTCTCTCAAGTCTTACAGCAGCGAAAAACGACTGCTTTTAAAAAGAAAGCATGGCGTGGTTTATAAAGTGATATTAAATCATATAAAAATAATTAATATTCACCAAAAAACCATCAATTCAGCAAACGACTGTATTGCGAACCACTTAGATAAGGCTAACTATGAGGGCGCATAAGAAAAGGGACGCATGAAAAAGGGAAGTAGAGAAAACCGAGAGAAGGCAGTATGCGGAATTCGGCCTAAGCGAGAAACTTATGCAATGACATCCGATGCTTTGATCGCCACAGCGTTGCTGAAAAGTGGATCGCATGCTTGTTGCAGAAGAGAGGCATGGTGTTACGTGGGTCATGTGTGTGGACGTCTTATGGGGCAGCGTGCCCAAGTGGCATGGGAACGAAGGGTGTAGGTCGGACTCCTTGCAGTGGTTCGCCGGTTCCAGCGTGATGGATTCGCAAGCGACAGGCCAGGCCGATGCCTAACTCGAGTGTTCAGCAGTAATGGGGCAGGTTAGAATTCAGTCAGCATTACTCCTGGTAAAAGCGCGGCTTGGTCGTATTTTCACGACACTGGGATCCGCAGATATCCGGCAAGTTCTATCCGCGATCGGAATATCGGTTCGCAGTGTCGACACGAGGGCGGCTTTTGGTATTTGCGTCACTGGTCCGAAGCGTTTGAGGCTTTCGGGCCTCAGTCTTTGCCTTTGCAACTCCTAGTCGGTTGAAATCGATGACGACCACCAAAGCTTTTCGGCAGTTTGCCACGCCTGCCAACCATGGTCAAAGTCGTCACAGATCACAGGGTTGATTCAGATGCTTGCAGGTGGTCTTCAAAGTGTCCTTACAATGACGCTTTCCCCAGCTCGTAGAGAGGCAACCGTAGAACGGCAGCTTGGGCAGATGCTTATCGTCCATTTTCAAAATGTGGCTGTTCTATCTACCTCCGCATGGCGGGGATACTGCGGATCCCGGTTCAATGCAGGATCTTGATGCCGAGGGACTATTCACTTCAGTTTCTAGATCCATCGAGAGCAGCTGTGATGAAAATGGTTGTCTTCATATTCGGCCTTCGTGGACGGTCCACGTCTCCGCCCAATAAAAGAGCGTTTTCAGGAAAACAACCTGTACATCCTCATTTTTTGCTGAGTGCAATGCCGCGACTGTTATAAGTGGAGGGCCATGACCAGCCCAAGACCCGTTCTGCCTGCGTGAACCGACTCTCAAATTCGCTTTCGATCTTGATTTTTCTTGAATTTGTACACCCATTAAAACAAAGTTGCCCACTGCCGTGAGGCGAATTCCACTTGCATTTATGCGGAGGTCGTCATAATCAACATTAGACGCAGGTTGGTGCATGGCTGCAGCCCCATCAGGTCGCAGTTTGAGAAGCTGGAGACGACGAGTTTCACGCTCCACTAAATGCCAACGCCGTTCGTGGTGTTGTCTCACGGTTATCTGAGAAAAATAGGACTTGAACGCTGACCCTGGATGCTCCTGAAGCTGCCTGCCAGCGTCAAATCGTGAGCAGCTTTTGCTTAGTTCGTTAATCATTGTCGAGCTCCGGCCACCACCCATGCTAGCTGTCATCAGCGAACAGGAGACTAAATAGCGTGGGAGCGGGTGCGCAGCCCTGCTTCATTCCACCAGTAGACTCCAGTGCTTCAGAGTCTGTCCCGTTGGCCGTGACTTCGTAGTGGAATTGTCTTGCCATTTGTGTAAATCTCACCGGAAATTCGAATTCCGGTATGTTTCTCCATAGTCTATCTGATCCACTGTGTCGAAAGGCCATTGTCAAATCGATGAAAATAGTGCGGATGCTGCTGCTCAGTCTCCAGTGCTTTCCTTACAGTCTATGGGCTACAGGTTGCTTGTACGTGTTTCCGCAGTGTTTTTATAATCCTTTCTGTGTTTCTAAAAGGCTTTCCCGCTCCATATGCGTCTACGGAGGATAAAGTAGGATTCGGACTAAGATTTTGATCGCAGTGTTGAGGAGGGAGGTTTATATGTTTCTGTCGCTGGCTTTCCGGTTCTCCTTGCACATGTAGATGTGCGCGAAGGTGGCATCATTGAAGTCTTGGGAGATCTCGCCATTTAGTGAGTCAAATGTGAATGCATATCCTCTATTTAATCAAAGTCGGGGTGTCCTGCAGTTATACACGAGTTGCATAATCACGATGCTTCTGTTATACGCATATTGACTGATTCGTCATATTGACAGCACGGGTGCCAGGTAAATGCCCGAACATGTGTGTTTTGCCCAGTTTATGCTTCCTCGTAATGCAGCCACAGACGTTTAGCTTATCGGCAAATCCCTCAGCATTCCCTGTGCTTTCTAGCATATGATTCTGGTTTCACTACTAAGGCTTCTAATGTCCTCAGACGTTACTGAGTGAACTGGAAATACATCGTTCCCAGATTTGGTTTGAAATTGTATGCGAATATTTGGCCAGTGGAATAATCGCATAGTATCCCAAACAGATAGTTAGCAGTATACTGGCTGTACTAAAGCCTTCCCCTTACTGCGTGTGTTCGAATCCCACCGAGGCGCCGAGTTTTTCACAGTTGGGTTAATATGAATTATTCGAAATCTGCCAAAATATCTATGACCGATATGCAATCATTCCTGCGATGCTGATGGATACCAGCTTAAATATTCATATGAACCACCGAATCAAGCTTGAAAATTCGTCTCCTAAATTATTTACTCTGAGTTCCTGCGTTAACTTTTGAGATAATTAAAAAGCCGACAGAAGTAAGGGGTGAGTTTCAGGAAGGAGACACAACCGCTGAAACAGGAACCCTTTTCGCTTGACGTTTCGGATTCCCACTCGAACCCGTCATCAGAGACAGAATCAAGTAAGGGTATTGCGTAGCAGAGGTATTGCAGTAGTTATTAGATACATTTGCGTGCCTGTCAAAACTGGCATTCCCAGTATTCCTCACAGACAGCTGGGCGTAGTGCTTCCCATATATAATGTAACGCCTGCGCAGCTTACGACCATTATCTGATTCTGTCTTTGGTGATGCATTTGAATGCCAATGCGAAACTTCGGGCGACCATAGCTCTTGTTCCGGCGATCATGTGTCTTTTGTGAAATTAAAAATCTCACTTTTCCTCTATAGTTGATAGGAAATTCGTCATTAGCTACGTCCTAAGTATATTTAAATTCCTACACAAATTCTTGATAACATCATAAAGAACAGGCATAATTTCCATCCCACGCCTCGGAATACATCGAAGTTCAAAGCTTATACCAGAAATCAACATCTTTTCTTGATAATTTTGGGTATATTACGGCAACACTGAACCATTTTGCGATCGATCTACTTCTTCGGACCTAACGTTGTTAAGCATTTATAATTAAAGCAACCCTTCGAGTTGAAGTGAGTAGGCAGTTCTGTTTCCCAAGCGTCATCTGCAGCAAGAAACTTAAACTGTTTAGGCAGATTTGTTGATTTACCGTGTACAACGCTACCGATTTTGCGCTGAATTTCTGGCAGCATAGTTTTTTGATTTCGTCTGATTTCCGTACAGACAACCATTTGCTTCTCTGAAATTCACGTCACCCAGCGCTTTAATTAAATATTTTGATGCAGGTTTCGCCATTGATCCATAGACACGTTTTCACCGAATAGTAGGAATTATATGCCGAGCCGAACCCGGCCAAACTGTGACAGCGGATGGCGTGAGTACAGAGAATGTGGGTACATCGGCTTTAAGGATTGTCTGCGTTCGCATCGTCATGATTCAGCAAACCATGACCATTGAAGCCCGATGTGCGCTGGCACTTCTCTGGCACCTGGTTCTCTCCCAGTAAATGCGCTTGCGTTCCTACTGGTCGTTAGCATGGTTGCTCAGTCACTCTTTTCTTTCTGCCCGTTGTGGCGCAGTTGGTGGTTGAAATCCTCGTCGTGTTTGTTATGGTCCAGGGGGTGTGTTGGTACGCCTAGTCTGGCCGTACCATCCCCCTAAGCCCATCCTGCCCCGGTCTTCCTGACCATGTCTTGACACAAGGCCCAGGTGAAGAGGAGGAGGCAGTGCGGTAGATGTTGCCTACGTCTAATCTCACTATAAAATAATCCCTGCGAAATTCACAGCACAATGTTTTCTATCTTGAGTACAACCAAGAAAGGGTTTACTCCCCTTGCACCGTGTTGTGGTCGCACACCGAAAGGAAAGAATTCTGTCGTGTAAATTTTTGCATTCCCGAGATCACTGTCAATTTTTCGGCTTTGCCTTGTGATTTACCCAGTCAGCCGAGAGTAAATATTGCAAGCGAAGATTTCTTCGCACACGGTAAACTTAGCGAAGGACGTTGGTCAGACAAAGATTATATTCAAAACCCGTGGGTACGTTAAAACTTTGCGGAAGCTATCGTAATACCGATGTGGTGGCTACAAAATGGACCCTGGCATAGTGAGCCGGCTATTCAAAGGGACAAGTCACATGAAAATGCATTGTAATGGAAGATTACATCTCGGCAGTTGTCATGATGCGAATTGTCAGGTGGTCGTTGAGGCAAGTATCCTACAAGCTGTGACAGTTCACGTAATGAACAACGGAGAAAATGGATCTGAAATTTTAAAAAATGCGTTATTGCGTAACTCTTGTTGTCTTATAATACTTGTCGCAATGTATGACATTTTACTGTAAGCAAGAGCAGCGTTTTTGAAGACAACATTCAATTTTTTGTTAAATAAGGAAGTGAAATACACGAAACCATTGTCAATTGACATTTGACTTTCTCCACTGGTGGAGTATTTCCGGAAATGTATAATTTTGCAGGTCTGGAGTCATCCAACCGGGCGACCTGCTGATGTCGATTCAGGGTGACTCGCCGCTGGGCAAGTCCATTGACAAACTGAACGCTCGGTACAGCCTATGCGACGAACAGCGCTGTCCTAGTCGTCTAGCAATTGTGACACAGTATACTGTGGCAGACAACGTTATCCCCAACTGCGGGGTCTTCGATGTACGCATAATAAAGCGATCCGCAAGTCTCGGGATAAATCTCCAAGGTAAGTACAAAAATGCTTCAGTAGAATGCATTTTTCTAAGTCACTTACTGTATGCAATGCACAACAACTAGTTTTTCCTTCGGTGTCTATAAATTTTAACATATTCAAAATAAACGCATGTTCTCGTATACTCTTTAAAATCTCGTAATATCGTTTATCCCCCCACTGGGTTGGTTCGATAACTTAAAGCGAAAGATTTGTATAGTGTTTCTGCTACTCTAAGAGAAAGAATTACTAACAGGATTAAAATTGTGGTATGATGGGCTTGGGAGATTCGCTGTTGACTCCACCACTTGCTTTTATTTACTTACGCATTCAGTAAGACGATTTCAGTCGACTTTAAAATTCTGTGTTTGAGAATTAATCTTTCATCAGGCCCGGTGAGTCCAGTTGTTCTCAAAGTTTATGATTTTAGGTAAATGCCATTTAAGGAGATTTTTAGAATTTTTATCGGATAAATGAACTATGCGTCGCTTCATGCTTATGCTAGAAAATTCATTTCGCTCTATCCAGAATAGTTGCAGTTCGCATTCTTACAAACGCAAATTCATTGTAGTTGCCAAAGCATACGCGACGTGAAAAGTGGCAAACGGTTGTAATGTAGCACTGATCGGTAGTTTCTTGCTTGTTTGTTCATGGTTTATAATAAGACAGATAAATGACGGCCTTGTGAATTCTAGTTTATATGTTTTTCTTTTAGTCCCTATTTTACTATTTTGAATTCTTTAAAGTCAGTTTCCACATGGTAAGAAACGACTTGCCTAT
Organism: Spirometra erinaceieuropaei; assembly: GCA_902702965.1. Lineage (NCBI taxonomy): Eukaryota > Metazoa > Platyhelminthes > Cestoda > Diphyllobothriidea > Diphyllobothriidae > Spirometra > Spirometra erinaceieuropaei. Next base: position 66,991 of record CACRXP010000881.1, on the reverse strand, counting down.
GCACTTATTGCTGAATTATTTTGCCATTATGTCAATGGGGCCGATTTCCCTTGAAATGCTATGTGAATAAGGGTTGATCTTTGCCTTATTAACCAACCTCTGGAGTCATAATTGTCAAATAATCCAGAGGCTCTATTTACTCGCCATAAACATTCTATTCGAACTGTGCGTATGGTTTTGCATTTGACGGATACTTAAAATGAAGTGTTGTATTAATTTTGAGGCAATAAAAAGGCCTGTTTTCCTTTGTTTTTGAATAAGATGTTTTTTATGTATAACAAAGTGATACTTCCCGTTGACTTTAACAATCTGAATGCTAACCAATCAATTTTCCTATGTTGTATCTTTCAAAAAACAAATACTACTCTATCGCTGTAATGCAGCTATCGGTTTTCGTTTGGGCGAAAACCACTTAGGTATTAGAAAGACATTATGTGTTTTGTCTTGCGTATTTAATGAGGTTACCTACTGTTTGACTGGCAATTAATCAGTTCAGGCATTTTGAAAATTTTCAGTCAGAATTGAGATATTTTGGCGTAAATTTTGTAACAAACAGATTCATTTTCATGCAAGCTACGAGGGCATATGTGTCTCACCATGTAGAGTTAGTGAAAATCCTTAACAAAAAGAAGTACTGCTTATTTGAATTCCGTGTCTAAATAATGTACAAGCTTCCCAGAACTAATTACCTCTCATACAGTAATGGTTAGATTTCTACAATGTCTTCTAATAATTCATTTCAAACACTAGTTATGGAAGTAATGGCTTACACACTTTTCTCCCTACCGTCATGTAGGCATGGAAGTTGTTAGTACCCATTTATAACGTTCACCGTTTGCATTTGTCTAAGGATTGTTTTATCTAAAAGAAATTCTGCCCAGAGCTGCTACAAAAGGCGTACATCTCTTTGCATTTCCAATCTCAAAATATATGATTTTTTTAACTCCTGCAATTGCGCCGAAATCTGATGTCGGACAAGACTTTTTGGCTTCTTACGAGCGAGACAACAAAATCACTTCGTCCTTCGCTCTTACCGATTCGTAAATGTCCCCTTATATTAGTAGTTGCACTTTTCTTGTTTGTTATTTTACAGCAAAAGTGCTATATGATTGTGTGGCAGGTAAGAATGCAAAATTGCATATTAAAAACAGAAGTCCTAGAGTGATATGACGAGCGGCTGATATAAACCAGAAAAAAACTAACCAGCTGAAAAACTAACTGATATTTGACTCGTGTATTAGGTTAGGATTTCTTCTTTGTCAATTAGAATAAGTGTGTATTCAGCTTGGATATTCGTAGCGGATATTTATTGCATTAACTCAAACTGCTCTAGGATAACTGTTATTTTGTCCTGTGGAATTATAAAGTTTCAGCAGTAGTATTACGTCTCTCTCTAGAGACTCGGTTAAATCCTCTGATTTCAGTGAAAATCAATTGGAATTTCGGAGATCACTTGTTAGTCAATCGATAGCTGAGAGCTTTGATATCCGTATGCTGCGTTTTAATCCTGTGCTCACGTTTTGTGTACTCGTACCAACGTGAAAGAAGCTTTAACTGTCAACCCATCTTGCTATTCCGCATTTGGTGAAAGAATGCCGAAGTATTTAAGTTACAATTTTTGTTGCTTTGTAATCTGTTCTCTTACCTTAAAACAATGCCTAACCTCCCCGATTGGAACAAAGCAGTGTCCATATCTGTAAGCGGTAGGCAAATTTGCTAGTAATTGTTGTAGGTTAGTGGATGCCCATTCAGGCGAAATTTCATAGGAAGAAACCGACTTGATCCTTGTAGTTAATTAACATAAAACCTACCTTCATGTGTTCGTCGTGTTTTAAGGCCACATAAAACGTTTTCACGACATCCGATAGTCTCTCCTTGATATCACGTCGCGGAAATAACAGTTTAAAAGGCTGGACTCTTGCTATACGCCAAGGCTGTACAGGCAAAAGACGGTTATTGTTTTATAAAGTGAGATTTTTGGACCAAATTTGCGAATCTGGTCGAAGCCTACCCAGATAGTTTTCGAATCAAAGTTGGGGTTTCATTGAACCCGTTTTGCTTACACAGTCGTCTGTTTCTGCGGACTGCCGTTGTGGATCTCCACATAAGAGTCACGTAACAGGCGAAAGTAGAATTTGTATCGACTGAAGTGAGAAAATCAGTAATCTCTGCAATTTTGCATCAAGCATCGATTTCAGTTTTTGCGCAAGATATGAACTATTCGTGAAAACTAGGCGTACATTTGCATCTTGTTTCTGGTAGTCACTATGAATAAATAACTACCCGGGATTTTAATGTACGAATAAATTATGCATTGAAGGCGTAAATGTCGGCTGGATGTATTTTTAGCTCCTTCTCTGCATAAATGGATCTGATGTGTATAGTGTGACTCTTCCAGCTCATAGTAATCTCCGTTTAATGACAGTGCATGTCAAAGAAAAGAACAAAGTTGTCGCGCTGTAGAATCTCAAAATCTACAACCGTATCTTTGTTTGAAACGTCGGTAGTTAGCTACAAAACGTTAACAACCAATATCTCTCTTGGTTGCATGCTCAACTTTGGAGGTGACGTTCGTAAAACGAAATTGAAAAGTCTTTCTCGAGTAGAATACCTGTTTTTTCGTCCTCAAACCTTGCGTGTTTACGCCACTATTACTCAGCTGGCCTATGTTATTACAATAAAGCTTAGCATTCCCAGTTTTTCGGCGGGGTTACCTTAGCAATACGGCCTAAGGATAAATTGCGCACTGTTTGCCAACCTACATACGTTAGTAGAAGAGGAAGTTCTTCGCAGACGTACGAAAGTCGAGAAAACGCATAGGTATTTGTGCTGAAGCTGGCGCGGTAACAAGTGGCTTGGTGATATTATTATTCAACTCTTTATTCGAATAGATCTCTTGGATATCGCTCATGAGTTTTTCCTACGAGTTATAACACAGGTTTATCTGCATTGGTCCACTCTTTGTTTTCTTTTCCTTTAAGATATTTTCATTTGGTCATCTATTCTCAAGGATGCAAAAATTTAATGATATTGGTTCTCTCTAAACCAACAACTTCTATGTTGCGCCTGCTCTAGCACGAAGCAATCGATATTCCGTACCTACATATTGCTATATACATACCTCTGAGAAATTTAAAGGACAGTTACAACCGAGGAGAAGCCACTGGATTTTCTTTTTTTTCGGAAGTCACTTCGCCTCCCCTTTTAGCGAATACTAGATGAAACCCACTGTACGTGTACTGGTCCTACAACTATAACTCCACTCGTCAAAACCTCTTTTTGTTCACGGATGCAAATGTTGGCGGCTTCCTCTAAACAAGGATATATGCTTCAACATTATTCCTAGCCCAATTTCATTTCGAAACTTATGCGTTACTTTGAAGAGAACAATCGTTGGGTTGATGTTCTCTTCATTGTAAACTAACAACAAGTAGAAGTTAATATTCTTACGACGCCATGTTGCCAAAGAACGATGCGGGTAATCTTAAAAAAAATGAAGGCTGCGTTTGACGTTAGCTTGAAGTTGTCTTGGGTACAGATAGATGTGAAGTGTTACTCGGACGTTCGAAATGTCCCTTCGACTTGAAACAACTATAGCCGTAGGGATATATTACTACCACGGATGGCATGGAGTCGTAGATCACCTCCTATATGGCGGCAACCTGCCCTTTAATTAATGACTCTTTCAGCCACCTAAAACGACTGTGATCTTTCATGGAGAGTTAAGAGGCTTCCATACTTGACTCCACAGCATCAATGAAGAGTCGGCCTGGAGAACCTCTCCTTATAAGTAAAGTCATTCCAGGCAGCGTCGCCAGCCGCTGCGGTTCCATCAGCCCCGGTGACATCTTGCTTGCGGTTAATGGCGTGTCACTGGAGGCCTGTGGGATCAACGAGGCCGTGCAACTGCTGCAAAACTCCGATGAAATAGTTACCCTGCGAATCAAAAAGCCCGGTGGTCAGTCGGCCAGTCTACCACGTCCCTCAGTCATGGAGTCCGCCAGCCACAACCATCAATTCCAGGACTGTTCTGAGGGCACCAATATGAGGGACTTCCGGACGAGGACCACGACCGGCCAATTTGACGCTTCCAGTGCCTCTGATTCTAGTGAAAACCTCTTCAGCGAATCTGTTGGGTGGTCACAGGGACTGGGGCGGTTGTCGCATTGCCAGCGAAACTCAGTGCCAAGGCGGACGGCGACAGAGAATGCCTCATGTGCTGCCACCGCCATCAATTACACCATCGCTGGCGGCCATAACGCCCCGGGTGGGGTCGCGACCGCCTCTGAGGCCACACTTGAGGAGATGAAACGACAGACTTGCTCCCACCCGGGGGACAAAAGACCCAAATCCTCCTCCCACAGGCGCTCTCGGGCTGTTCGTCCTACCGCGGAGGAAAGTGGGAGCAGTGAACTGCGTGTGAATGCCTCGGAGACGTCTTCTTCTGATTGGTTCAGTGAAGCCTTCTCCTCCGGTAATTTCTACACTTCACTATCCTCTTATCTGATTTAGATAGGAAAATGCCTTTTTATTCGCATAACCCAGGAAAGATGTTAGGGGTTCATTAACAATGGAGGACATGTCTAAACAAATTCTGAGTCGACTGCAATCTGCCTGGTCGGCGACGCATGCTTTAGCTCCGAGTAATGTGCCTTACAAAATGCTAGTAAATTCTAATAAGCAGAAGGCAAACGACTAACAGTGCAAGGGGAACTTAATTACGTCCATCAGCTGCTAAATCATCGCGAACAACTGACGTTTTTACTTTATTCCTCCTTCTTCTCGCACGACCAAAGGCGTTTCCGGGTGTTTCTATTGCACCACACTTACCCTGCTCTCCTTAACGTGCCGTTGTAGTCTACATATGTAGAGCCCTATATAAGAGTATTTTGTATTTTATATATTTAACCTTGTACACATTAGTAAGAAACTTAAAAAATATACACGACATTACAGGCGAGTTAATATATACAGCTTTAAAACTTCGTCACCAGATCCCGAAGGATTCGAAACGCTTCGGTAAAATGTCGATATAAGGATATCACGTCGAAATCTGCCTGAATATCACATTTCTTTGGCGGAGCATTTTGTGAATTGTTTTGCTATGTTTTCTACCTTCTTAGATCTAGGGTTTTGCTAACAGTAGTAGACCACTCTGTGATCGAATTTCGACTTACGATCTGGAGCATTGACTTCGGCTTTTTTCTGTTCCTTTTAATTCTTGTCATCCCTAGGCGCTGCATTAATGACTTTTATGATTGTTGGTCGCCCATGCCCGGGTCGTTTTTGAATTGACCTTTAACATACTAATGGGCCTAGTGGGATATCAGAAGGTAGAAAGTTATTCACTCCCAAGGCATGGCACAGGAAACATTTTTTCGTAATTTGAGATTTCGAAACAGAACCGATAAAAAATATTTCAGGGTTGAACTTCTTTATCACACAGCACGAAAAGTGAGAGCAATGTGCCATTAAGTTAAGGAACTGAACGGTTATTTCCCAAGCTGCCCACGAGTTTAGTTCCATTTCAAGAACTAACATTAAGTATCCTAACGGCCACGTCATGAACCAACAGCCGCAGATGGCTTAAGAAAAATGGTATGTGCAGATGCATTAAAACCCCTAAAAGATTCCTGTCAGTTATAACCGTTTCATCAACAACACAAGCGACTTCTTATCAAAACCTGGCCGTCTAAGGGATTAATAAGCTATTCATTTTGATCCAACCATGAACAACTCAGTGCCTTGGTGGGATTCGAACAAATGACAGCAAGGGAAGGCTTCGACACAGCCAACGCTCTAGCGATCTGAGCTACGAGACCCCACCGAACGACGCGAATTTAATCGCATTTGGGTCAAATTACCTGCCCAGCTCACTGCAACTTATGGAACTAACCAAATCTGATTCCAGACGTTGCAGTAGGTTGGGCGGGCAAACTTGACTCAAACGCGATTAAATTCGCGTCGTTCGGTGGGGCATCGTAGCTCAGATAGTCAAAGCGTTGGCTGTACCAAAGCCTTACCTTGCTGTCGTGGGTTCGAATCCCACCGAGGCACCGTGTTTTTCACAGTTGAGTTAAAGTGAATTATTTACAATCTGCCAAAACACCGCTGTATTAAGCTATTATTATTAGAAGCACTAAAACGT
>CACRXP010000881.1:2169-34974 GCA_902702965.1 Spirometra erinaceieuropaei | reverse complement strand
GTATTGGCCTGATGAGACTTTACCGAAAGGAACGTTCACTCGCCACTGTCTCTTCTGAATATAGTGATGGGGATTTTCACACATTTAAAACTTGAAAATTAACGAATACAGATCGATATTCCAAAGAGCCTTCACTTTTTCATCGTATCATCTCGGAATGTACACTATGTCAGTTATCCGACTTATTTTGCCTTTGCCATATATTCTAAAGACGTTGATAAAACAGTAGCCGTGTTTATTATATGTACAGGTGTTTGACTAGAAACCACTTGACAAGAAGTGGATTAAAGATTTATATTCGTAGATTGAAGAGCCTACTGAGGACTAAAGATTCACTGCGTAGTGTCGCACCGATTATCGTGCTGGAGACGGTTTAGAAAATTTAAAGAAATTCTCGGACATTGCAAAGTAAAGTAGAGTTCACAGAAACTTGTTCAGCATGTTTAAAAGAACAGATCTTTTGGACATGGGAACACCAACATCCGTTCTATAGGTTTCCTTGCACTTATTTTCAGGAATGTATCTAGTCACCCGTTCTAACTTCAGCCCTGACCTTAAACTTATCCCTACTGACCCTCATCCCCCAACTCTAACCCTAATCCTTCCCTTCCTAACCTTAACCCCTTGGAATGCAGCGCGAGACAACCTGTAATACGGGCCCACGTTCCTCGGATAATCCTTTATATAAATCGAGAGCTCTGTTGCTTGCATCTTATTGGCTGGACATAGGGTTTATCAGTCATATATTGAAAGGGTAGATTTATATCTTGGAACAACAAGACAACCTGGAATTCGTAAGCATTTTAAAAGGGGAACAGGGGAAAGTGTCCATTGATTGGCCGCACTCCCAGCATGACTACTATAAAAGCTCTGATATGTGTTTCGCCTGTACAAGTATAATTATAAAAGAACCGTCTGGGAAAACACTTTGACATTACAGCCGGCAGCTCAACTGTCGTTGCCGACGATGTCCACTGTGTCCTTCAAGGCAAAGTGAGAACAAGCGCAGTGACTTGTGCTTGAATTAGTTTGTAGTGGGAACAGACTTGCGTAACACCTATCGCGCCCTCTCCTCCTTCCCCACATGAGCCCGGTGTCAAGAAGACCGGAGGCGGGAGAGGGCGCAGGTGCCTGGCGCGGTCAGACCCGCACTTAGGCGTGCAACCACACCCCCTGGTCCACAAGAAACACTTGAACATAATTTTACCCAATAACAACACCATGACCTGTATACCCAGCGGGAGCGCAAGCGCATCTACCTGCAGGAAACCAGGGCCAGATAACCGCCAGATTACACCAGGCTACAAGGGTCATGATTTGCTGAATCATGGCACACCATCTTTTAGAACCAGCAGCACGTTGGAATAAATAAAAGCACGTTCGTTGACAACCTATTGGGAGAACAGCAACAAGCGCTGCTTTTAAGCAAGTAGACCTACGTATTGACCTGGGTTTTCCTTAACTACATACTACAGCTTTCCTGCGATGCTCTTGGACTCAGTGGCTGCCCCACTTACAGTTTAGTAATTCTTGTTAAATGGCTCAATATACTGGCCTGATTTATCGAGAAAACACTTTTGCAGACTAAACAATCCCAAGGAATGTTCATTATCACGAAGTAGTCTTAGTTACAAAATGCAGCCCTTCTCAGACAGGCTTCCGAGAATGAAGCTCGTTCTTTTAAGCATGAGGCGCATAGCACAGCCTTTCGCGGAAGTTAGCTGCGTGATTTTCAACCATCCTTTGAGTAAAACGTTATTTTTTACAGACATGCCCACATAGCCCTACATCACACCTAATGAAATGACCGGAAAATTAATGGGATGGAAGTTACATGACGTGAAAAATGAAATGCATTCATTTCGATATTCACTAGTCGACGAAGTGTACTTGTATACTACAGGGTTAAGTTCTTACAGAAATGAGATAAAACGTAGTTTGCAGGAATGCACTCATCTACTGACGACATATTCTAGTAACCAACGTGTTTCTTTACAGACCTCACCACAGGACGATTCGCCTCAATCCTTTAATGACATAGGCGAGCGTTCTCATCATCGTTCCAAGCTTTCACCCAAACCTCCAACATCGGCGCGTCTGAGGCACCAGAATTCCATAAAATATCATCAACGTCCGTCGGCCCCCAATGGTAAACGTCCTTCCTTCAAACTTGGGATTGACTGTGATTCATGAGTCAAGCTGATATATCATTGGTTTCTTTTTCGTATCCCTTACGTGAAAATTTCTGAAATTAAACGTCCTGCCTTTCTGGCATAAACCACCCATTTGCCCTTTTTGTTCTTCCACAAAAAGACCGATTTGGTGACCGCGGTGTGGAGAAGGAGCCACTTGCCAATTACTTTGATGACAATGGCCAACCACTGCACTTCGTCCAGCATACGCGACACACTACGCCAGCCACAGGCCCCGTTGCATCACTTAACAGTGGTCGATCAGCAGAGGCGTTTCACCAGGCACCAGCATCGGACCTCAAGCCTCAACTTCACGTCGAAACAAACGTCCCCCCAGGAGTGTTCGACTACGGCGTCTGCCAGGCAAAATCCGTCCACCGGCATCGCCAGAGGGGATATAAAAACACCGATGAGTCCCTGCCGACGAATGAATTTGAGGAATGCCATCTCAGCGAACTAGACAGAGACTCCACCGCATTTAACCTAGACGACATCCAGTGCCCAGGCTGTAGAGAGGCTGTAGCCCAGGAGGTCCTTCTTCAGCAGCGGTAAGAAAAACTGTAGAAAGATAGGATATGAGGATTATACTGATGTTGCGTGCATACCGGCTGCCTGTTGTGGACACGCAAATAATCTGAAACGTAGTCACCCGTTTCTAGTTTAGTGCCGTAAGAACTACTGCAAGCTGGGACGGAAAATTATAAAACATTACTGTACTTTTAGCTCACAAAACCAAAGCAGAATTCAGTTAAATGGACCCCGGTATGAACATAGGAAAGGTGTATGCTGAAAAAAATTATCAAAAGCAATTTATTTAAGCACCAGAAGCAGAAATTGCGGGGTTGGTAAGAAAGTTAAGTGTTTAGAGGTCTACATGTCGAATTATACAAAAATGGTTTTTTACTCAAGATTTACATCAACGACGGTTAAAATGTTCTGTCTTAACGCCATTTTGGAGGCAAAAGATGGCTCAACGTTTCCTGCATAGTAGTCGCCTATCTCGATATATAACGACAACCACCGTCCTGCAAGGAACAAGGTGATGACTTGCGCGGGGACTGGTTTATGGCAAAGCAGACCTCCAGTGCACCAGCTCCGCCTTCGGCACACCCCCTCCTTGTGTTCCAGCAGCATGACAAAGTCAAAAGGGCATGACATGGGTGTGGGTTCAGTGACTGGCGGATCTAAGTAGCCGGTCTGCGCGTGTCAACTATGACCTGATTCCTAATGCCACCTGTGTAAGACTTCGATCGGGGTGTCTAGGGCCTCACAGACATGAGGATACCGTAAAGGCCACGTGAAGCAGGAGCTGATGCATCCCTAACCTCCGTTCTGAGGAAGACTTAGTTGTCCCATCATTTGACAGTCTTCCAAGATGTGACTGCTAACGTCTTTTTAATACTTTCAAAGCGCAGTTAACTGTCTTTAGCTGGTAAAGGGTGCGTTGAACCCTAGTCGGATCCCCGTCATCCTCCTCCCTTCACTCAAGTAGCAGTGACCTGCTGGTGGCATACCGACGGTGACTGATGTGATATGAAAATACTGTGCAATGCGTTCTACAGATAGATCAGATTTCGCGTACGCGGGATTAACCGTAAAGGTCTGTCGATTATAAGTGGGAACCTTAACTACGTTGAGAGGGCAAAATTATGAAATGCGTCACGACTTTGCGTGTCATTCTTGCACGGGGTCCTTGAGGAGTGGGTTCACGTATAGTTTGAGCGTTTGTGCGCCGGTAGGGCTGGTATTATGATGAGGTCTGGACCGTGTTGTTTTACTGAAGATTTTCATGGGGACGGGTATGATTGACTGCTGTGGGGCAGCTAAGGCGTATGACAGGTGTAAGTCGAGGTTGCTGACAGGTCTTTGTGTGATGGATTCGTAAGTAATTGACCAGGTTGATGTGTGAGTTGAAGGTTCGATCGCAACTGGGGTCACGCTGCAACTAAGTCCACATTGTTGGTTGAAATGGAAATGATGGTGATGTTTGGCAGGGTGGTAAGAATATCCTCACTCGTGATGTTATTAATTCGTGAGATAATAGGTGGGTTGATCGTGCCGACAGTACACTGATCCGATCAGGACCCGGAATGTCCGTTGACGGTGGATGCCTGTGTCATTGTGTTGTAATATTTGAGCCTTATGAGTTTCTGACTTTACCTTAGCAGTAGCTATTTGGCTGTTTTCGATTATGAGCGTCCCAGCGTCTGCGGCAGTACGCCACATCCGCCTTCGTTAGCGAGGCCTTTCAAGATCTTAGGGCATATTTGCATCTCATTGATGGATATCTCCTAGATGTCCTTGTAGCGACACTTTGTCTGCGGACGCCCATAACGAGGTCGTCGTATAACGGTCGCTTAGACAGGAGATCATCGTCCATCCTCATGACAGACCACTCCGCCCCAGTTGTTTCTGCTCCAGCGCGGTGTGGGTGCTGGGAACTCCAGTTCTCTCCAGAATCTCAGTACTGGGGGTCGTTTCCTACCATTTCACTTTCTGCCTTCTTCGGTGCACCTGAGGTGAAAACGGTTTACACACGAGTCAGGTCTCTGCTCCGTAGCAAAACGTTGTTAAAACCACAAGTTGTCCGGATGGAGTGCTGAAGCCAGCCGAGGGCCTGTTGGCTTTGGAAACCGAACTCTCAGTTTCATCATCAACCTTAACGTTTCTTGGAATTGTACTTCAACGATACGTTAATGTGTACACTGATGTCATTTGAGATCGACTGATATTGATACGGGTTTTTTGTGGCAAGAATTTGGTGTTGGTTAGTGCATGATTACTAACTTCTCCGTACTGATAGTCGGGCCTGAGTCGGAAAAGCCGGAAAATGCCGTGCATGTTCTCTCCCGTTAGGACGCTTAAATCACGGTCATCGGCGAACAATAGGCTCTGGGCGCTGGCCTGGATACTAAAACATATGCCTGCATGCGTCAGGGGTTAAGAAGTATTATGACGGCTCGGTAATCGATGTCTATATTCGTTCATTAAGCACGATGGCTCTCCGTCAGTATAGCGGCAAAAATGAGACTGAACAGAGCAGAAGCGAATACGTTGCCCTGTTTCGCCTCATTGTTCGGTGGGAGTGCCTTGGAGGTTGCTCCGTTTTCCGTGAAAGGCATCATTATCGTGCCGGAGGAAGTTTGTCTTGTTCTTCAGGGCCCAACGCGTTTCACTGAGTCGTAGGCCTTCGTCCAGAGACTTGACCTCATTTCCTGGTACCATACCTGCACGATTATCTTTGTGGTTTTAGAGTTCTTCTAGAATACGCGTAGTGTTTCTAAAAATAAGACCCTGCTGCAGTTGCATGCTCAGACGATTTAGCAGGACTGGGGCGATGATTTCGTCTGAAATGTTCGGGGAGATGCCTCTGTTGCTATTATAGGTATGCCGGTTGCCTTTTTCATTTGTATATATGCAAAAGAGGGATATCCTTGGAGTCTTGGGAACGTGTTCTTGTAGCCACCTCTTCTGGAGCAGTGAAATAGCCTTATCCATGGATTTGGGGTCGTCGTATTTAGGAATTTTGGCTGGAATTGCGTCAGCAAACGACGTTTTATGGCTGGACAGTTGTTATGCTGTTCTGATAATCTCTGGAAGGGAATGCTGACAACTGAGATTGTTATTGGTGCTCATTTGTGGAAATCGGGTGATGACGTCCCCTCAGTTGTGAAGAGCGGGATTGAGGATGTTCCGGAAATGCTCGACCCAGTGCTCGGGGATCTGTGATTTCGTCAGCATGTCTGCTTTGTCCTGTCTGAGCAATGGCGCAGTTACCTTTGCTTGAAGATTTGGTCGGACCTTATTTCGTCGCCCCAGCCGCCTGTCATACGGAGCCAGCGGTAATAGGGGTTTTAACCCTAACCGCCTAACCCCTAGTCCTAACTTCTTAACCCTAACCCCTACCCCTGACAGGTGAGGCTGCGAAACAGGATCTTACTGATGGTTGTATACTGCTTTGATCGCAGCGAGTTAATTCTTTACTTCGCCGCGGTCGTCATGTCCCTGAACTTCTTCACTTCTACGTGTCAGCAAGCTGTTCTGCATCATGCCCACCTCCATTATATTAGGCCTCGGCATAGGGATTATGCGGCATTTTTGGCGTTACCGCTGTTGATGATTTAAATCATTCGTTTTCGGCGAGCAGATTGAGGATTTCTCCTCCGTTGTCCTCGAATATGTCCTGCGTCTGACAACGTGCACGATCAAGGGATTCCATCGCCGTGGTCTGGATGATATCCCACAGCTGCTCCCACGGGGTCGCGTTATTGGTATGCACCTCCGTGGTTTGCATTTGTTGCAAATGCGGCGTTCAGCCGTATCAAGTTTTGCAGCATTTAGTCTATCCAGTGTCGGCTTACCCTGTGGTCGCCTGTAGCTTTGCAGTTGAACCATTATCGTGGAGACAATAGGACAGTAGTCCGCTCAGCAGTCGGCACCGCATACCACCTTAATAACTAATTAGTCACACTAGCTACGCCTCCGAACAAACACCACTTGAGATTATTTCAGGTACTGTCGCGTGTGATGCCCAGGTCGTTCCAGACCCCCTCATCTGGTTCAGCCTTCCAGTCAAGGTCGGTTACCCGGGTGCGGCGGTTACGCTGAGCACGGCATCATGGAGCCATACTTGCCGGTTAGGTGCCAGGCGGGGAGGGTGGAATAGAGGTACAGGTATTTGGTGGGGAGGGGGGCTGAAGCAGAGGCTCTGGTGTCCCGCATTAAGGCGCCTCATTGTTAGTTAATTACCACGACAACCGCCGTAACCTCCAGGCACCTCGTGGACGCACGGCCGCCCCTCAAGCCGAAGCTGGGGCGCCTCCTGTTTAGCTGCACCGAGTCACGGCTGAGCACGTAAACTTTCGCCGCGGCCTGGCTTGTTACCTGTGTGCCCCTTGTGACCATGCCCCCCTGGACTCCGCCTCTAAGCCGACCAAATCACACGTCCAACACCCAGACAGACACTCGCATGGACGTCACACCACGACTTGCACTCTCCCGAAAGGATGATTGACTCGGACACACAAGCAAACAGCCAACTCATGGCAACCTGCCCTGCATACAGAATAAACCGATTCTCACAGCACCTGGAGACCTGGCATTAAATGGAACGCACTTACTGTGTGTGGTTATAGTTGATCTTGCATCCTCGACTCCCACAGGTTTTCAGCGTATTGCTTGTAAGCGCTTACTAATACCGTGGACGTGTGTGCGCTAAAAGGCATCGGCTAACTGAATGATAGGATGTAATCAAATTCTTGCGCAGGGCTACTTACTCCGGGAATATTTATGTCGAGCAAATGAGCTGGCCATCTAGAAACTTTGTGCTATCACAAATTTTGATCCTCCGTATTGTCACCAATTAGAAGGGAACACTATTTTTGTCATTTACTGATAATAGCAAATGAATTTAATGTCACTCTGTAAGCATTACCGACAAGGTACTGCGTCGTTGCATTTTTACTCCGATGACTACCTTAAAGTGTCTTGACCACCCTCACGTAAGGGCCAGCGCGAGGTCCTTTTATTTCTTTTTCTGGCACTACAAATAAATATCGTAAATGATTTTCTTTTAGTACAATCGCTCCCCAGAGTAAGTAACCTTGGCCACAAACCATACCCTTGCCAATACTCGCAGAGTTCGTCACCTAAACCATAAGGTTGAAGAAAAGGGTATTGTTCATTAAATGTGGAAAACACACTTCAACAAATTCATGTTTTTGGTAGTCTTCGCTGACCGTTAGATCAGCAACGCTACTTTCAGCACTTTTACGGGTTGACCATAGTTGCTTTCGCGATATTTGTCGACACGACGTTATCTTATGAAGTATGCTCAGCCAACACCAAACTTTCGAATCTTGAGCAATGGTTTGGATTGGTTTCTAATAGTCGCTAATTGTAATAGTAAAGAAAACGGATACTAGGTGCCCGTATATGTGCAAAACTGGCGCAGCAAGTCAAGACGAATCCCCTCTTGTTACACATATATTCATATTCTGAGTAATGCACGATGTTCCGTTGTAGTGGCATTTCCGAATTCTCACGCCATTCCACGCACGCCAGTGCACGCCATTGGTCAAACTGCCGGGCTCCGCACGTGTTCCTAGCATCAGATGAATAATTATTCAGATTTAGTTTATTCCATGACATCTATGATCAATGCTGGTAAATGCAACGCGGATTTCTTTCCATAGAGAAAAAATTGTTGACTCTATCAGGGAAATACCCTCATTTATACCTTCTGAAATGTGAATATCTTCATGAAGTTTGTAGTAAACCCTCAAAGAATGTAGTTTACGGGTATTACAATAGAACAGTGGACGTACAAAGTGTTGCTGCTCGTATACAACCAACGCGTCCCATAGACGCAAATCGATAAGGATTTCTACTGGCTCCTCTGGCTTCCATGACCGCCGGATCTCCGTCCTTTTGTAGAGGCTTATTACTGGCTGGACGGCTATTTTCACCAATTACAGAAGCACTTCTTTTCAAGTCCTGTCCACTTTATCCGCATGTATTTGAAGGAGGCACTCGAAGCGTATTGCAGAGGGAGAATTATTCCGTATACGACCATCTACATAACTTATTTTGGTTTCGTTCATTTCCTGAGTCTTGAATGTTGGGGACGCCTTTACCAAATAGGTTTGGTTGCCTCTAACTTGGTTGTCCTGGCCTATTTTTCCAGCTCGGGGCCACTTTTTACTCAACAGTGAAGTCTCATCAACCGCAGCGGAAGATCGAAGATTTGAAACCCAGATCAAGTAACTTCATGCAAGCCGGACATAAGACCCCACAGCTTAAAGGTTTGGGCGGCAATAAACCTAATTATTTGTATTACAGGTAGCTGTCCCTTACCTCTGGATGAGATATGTCGATCAAAACCTTGCCCTAGGCTCGCGTTTTATCAAACGGTTGCTAAGATAGGGATTTCTAAAACGTATCGATTAAAAGTAGATTTTTCACCTTCTTATTGGCCTCGTTTGCAGTATATTCTCAGATAGGAAATGAATACGAAAGACCCGTTGCAGCTTAAAGGCTGTACAGTCTTCTTACTGTGCTAAAACACCGTGTTTTAAATATCGCCTTCAGTGAAACTGGTGTTCATCCCAACGTTTAAGCACCTCTTTCCTAAGTCACTTATGGTAAGCCTGAAAACAAACACATCAACAGAATTTACAGACTACACCCTTCTCACTGTGAATGATGTCCAAGGAAACTAGTGGATTACAGCCAGGGCGGCTCTTGATCTGCGAGTCAGCCATGCGATTTCTGGCATAAAGGACCTTTTCTGTAATCTCTAAGGTTATTATCACAGCACAAGGGGTCCTCCGGCAACCAGAGGCTGCGTGCAGCTCGTCAACACACAAAGCTGCGGGGTCGCAGCTTGGAATACGAGGAAGAATCAGAAAAAGAAATAGAGGCACAAGAGGGTGTGGTGGAGGGCGCCTTCTTCGATCCATGTCAGTCATCAGCGACAGCCCTGCGTCGACAAACACGAACTCCCGTTGGGGAACGTAGAGTGCCCAGGTATCCCAGCAACACCATGCTCGGGGTACAACATTCACGTTCCGACTCCCGCCTGAACCGGCAGCTTTACAAAGGAGACGGAGTCGCCGGCGTTACAAACAAGAAGAGGGATGCAGATGAAGATGAATCGACAACCGACTCTGAATCCGTCTCGCCCTCGCTCTCACGTACGATGCCACCGAACGAAATGTACTGCTCGAGCAGGTATGGAGGAGTGGGATTTCAATCCTTGTTGCCAAATGAAGTCAAGCAAAGCGCAGAGAGCACAAAGTGAGTACAAATGTCATTGAGGTCTAGGTTTTTAATTGAAGGATAAGATGGAGTAATGCAGAGTGTGTTAGGTAGATGTTTTCGAATTCCTTTTTCACGCTGTTTCGTCAAACCAGAATTTTTATCAGTTAAAATAGGCTATTGCACTCTCTTTCGAAGAAAATCAATGACAGAGCAAAAATAGTTGTACTAGACCTGTCTTCTGAATTTCTCCTCATCATTGCAAATTTTATTAGTGATCTTTTACTATATTTGGTTTCTGCTGAATTTACGGACAAGATATGGTTCTAACACATAAGGTAAAGGTTGAAGTAGGCAAGTCGTCGCGAACTTTTATGGTACCATTAAATCCTGCCCTGCTTGCCTACAGCTTCGTACCGGGGAAGAATGCTTCTACTATAAAGATGGTTATTTTGCAGATGTTTAGGTCCATATTTATTATGATTTCGCATCAGGTTCGTATGATTATGCGACGTGTTTATAGGTTTGCGCCAGACTGGGAAATTAAAAACAAGTGAATCAGTGTCTTGGGTGCGAGCGATTAAACAAATTATGTTTAGGCTTAGCAAAGCTACTAAAATGTCACACTAAACGGGTGATAGCGAGAAATTATCCCGCGTCGAATTAAATGCGGACACCGAGAAAATTGACATTGGGTCACACTACCCCCAAGGTCTGTTCGAAAATATTCTGTGTACATGAGAGCGGTTGACGTGTCCAGTTCGGTATCAGGCATGACTTACTTAGTGTGCTGAGTTAGCGAGACGTCTGGTTGCCACGTGCGACAGGTGCACAACAATTCTCCCTGACATCCCGTTCTGCCGTAGAACCTGGCTTTTAAAGCGCTCACAGGCAATATCCTGTTGACTTGCAAGTCATAAAATTCTATTGACACAGACGGACATACTGTTAACGGTCATGGACACCTTTGTCGTAACCGAAAAATGGCAGTCCAACCATTGGGGCTGCGCACTGTCCTCGTACTATTACATATTTTCGGTGCTAGCTGGCATATCGTGAACCCGTAGCTCAGGGTTTACGACGATGCCCGATGATCAACAGACTTACATTCCGACCTCGGCGTGCAGTCCGGTGGGGAGTTAAGATATAACTGGCCGATTTTGACAAATAAGCCAGAACTAATAATTTTGGTTGACCTACAGTAGGTGACCTAGCTCATGAAATCTGACAACGGAAACTGATGAGAGAATTTCTGGACGTCTTTAACCTTGCGAATTTTGCTCGCCCATCCACATCCATCAATTAAATGTCCTTTTCCTGTGCAGAAATTGCGTTTGCGTAATTATAGCGAGTAAAATATCAGTAAACTTTAGCGAAAATGGACGTTGGAACATATTTGTGCGATTTTCTATGCCGATACGTGTCCTAGACTCCGGTTAAGAATCTGAGCGACTTTTTCATTGAAAGGATAGTAATTTACCCGCAAGAGTTTTAATACACGGATTTAGCCGAACTTGAAAATTCGTCCTATGTCCGATGTTAACCGTAGTAATCAACCTGCTAACACAAAGGTTATCTTAAGAATAGCGGAGGTTTTATCAACTCCTAAATGTCAACTTAGCAGATCTGTGCGATTTGGTGCACCAAAGTGCAATAATAACTCACAAAGGCATTCCTTCGTTGAAATGGGCTGAAACTGTTTTGCCATTTGGAAAATTTTACCTGATGTCGCATAAATGATCACCACCGAATGGTCATTTCCAGCTTTGAACATATGAAACACTACTTGTCGAGTGAGTTAGTCTCTGTGCATATTTTATTCAGAAATAGAACGAGCAAAACATTAATAGTTTCATAAAAATATCAGTATTTATATGGGCGCTCTGCCATGCATTCATAATCTAAGAACGGTGTCTAAAAGCGAGCAAAACAGTGTACATGGCCTCAGTTTATAGAGGAAGGCATGTTCTTACGTTTACGCTAGAAAAAAAGTATTGTTTAGGAACGTGAGAGAAACGGCTAAAAGTGTGAAATTTTTACTCGGCCTCACCCTGAAAAAATGTAAATTACACAGAGATCAGTAAACGGAGTGCAGTAATGAAGCACTTTTTTAAGGAAACTTTTCTTGTTGATCGAAAGCATAATCGTTGCTGACTTTCGTTATGGACAGTCATTTTTCTCGAAAATGAAGTTTCATGTTTGAATCAGTCTTCACATGTGACCCAAACGACCATCTTCGTGAAAAGGAGCGTCCGAACACTTAATAATACGGTAAATGCCTTCGAGAATAATCGTATTTTAAAGTGCTTAACAGACAGGTAATTTAGAATCTGTCTTTATGGACGATCGAATGAAAATACTGAAAATTATGAAGTATTCAGCAATATTTCGAAGTCGCTCTGAAACTCAGCGTAATCCAAAATGAACGAAAAGTGTAAATTAATTTAACAGAGGAAATGTTCTCTCTATGAACACAAAATGCCATGTTTACGATCACGCCTGTCAGTTCCATGTAAATTTATTAGGCTTCGACCGGCTTCATGGCATGTCACCTTATGAAAACTTTTGTTTCTACAACGTCGCCATCGGTGAAAGCAAGCAAAATCCAGTTTCTCTTGTTGAACCCCATCTCATTTAACTGAAAAGGGTCAATGATAACACGAAACACTGGAAAACTGTTTTGGAATCTACACTCAGAATGTAGGCATTTCACAAACCGTCATATATGAAACCACACCAATTATTAAACAATAGTGAGATGTAAGCTTCATTGGAACACTATTATTGGACGTTATTTTATTTCTTATTTTATATTTACAATGTTTTTTGTATGAAAATACATTCTATGCACCTAAAAGCAAAAGTTATTAAAGTAGAGCCACTTCTGACGTTTTCGGGATATTGCGCTTTTCTAAAAAAATCGGTATTTCTAAATAACGCAACATCTCCCTTAATATTTCTTGTATGTTTATAATTCTTTTAAGCTACTTAATTAACACAGACGTTGGACCCATTAAATGGTGTCGGTTTGCGAGGGATTTGTACTCATTCGTAAAGTTCGTCACATCTCATGAGTTAGGGCACCAACTGTATTTTCCTCGGTGGCACTTACTGACCTCAGGTAGTTGGTCGCAATTCTGCAGACTACCGACAAATGTCAGCTGGTGTTCAAGCGGTGGTAGTGGTTTTCTAGGTGAGTGGAAATCAAGCTGTTGACAGTGCTAGACTTAGCTTCTCCTGGCGACGCTGAAAGACGTTCTTATATCATTTTGCACATGCGATTATGCATTGAACCTGTGTAGCTTTCTTTATACGATCGGTAACGATAGGGTGTAGGACCCGTAAAACCCCTTCAACCACCATTCGACGTACGACGCGGTCCACAGGCTAGCTCAAGTTACTTGGAGCCCTTCACCCTATCGCTGCCAAAACCCCTCTACAAAGAGGCATGGAACCGGATGCCGTGGAGCAAATTTGGAATCCAACTCTATTTCGGACGAAAGATTTAACATTTATGAGCCTTCTCGTTTTGACAATAATACGTATTGTCCACTCCAGAGACAATATTATCGCCTTTCGGACAAGTTTCTTCAGGAACCTGGATTTACTCAATATTATCGCTTGTTCTAAGCAGATTACACCCGTAGTCAATCGGTATTTTACTTTCTTATTTTTTTACAGTCTGTCTTGAGATATGCACAACTTTTAAAACTCTTAAAAGACGCCGCTGATGGAAAGTTGTTTACTTTGCAGACTTTTCTCGCACATCGGTGAACTAAGTGTTAAGCATGTGAATTTCCTCTGCAACCAAATAATCTAAACTCTGTTTCTTGCAGTCAGTCTCACAGTAACAGGTATTTACGAATGTAGAAATAACACCAGCAGAGACCAGGGAGACCTGAATCCGTTTTTCTCCGAGCCTGCAAAATGCAGTTACTTAAGGAACTTGTTTGTGTAATCCTGTGGCAAGAAACATTTTTGGGAGAATAAAGGTGCTTCGAAATAATAACGATTTCCACTATTCATGATAATAATATGCACCTTAAAGATCTGCACAATGTGGCCAAATACTGTCGGTAAACAAGTAAACACGGCAATCTGTAAATAGAGTTCTCATTGTGTTTTGGGAACCCATGCATTTTCGAAGAGAACTACGAAACAAGCGACCTCCAAGTAAATGGACCTTTTGTATTACTGTTTAAAATGTCGTTCCTTTGATTTTCATGATTGCATTAACGATATTTTGAGTGTCAATTGCGTGCGCAATGGATAAAATACTAATGTCGTCAACATAATGTGGCAGATATAAAATTTTGTATTTCGATTAAAGGGACTAAATTCCCTCAATAAGCTCTTAAAATGTGCAATTGTGAACTCTGTCTTTTTTAAAAAGCAAAAATACCGTACCAAAGAGCTAGTCCAACGCGCTCTTTCGCTTTAAACAATAACTATGGTCTCGGTGCTGGGAATTCCCGTTAATAATCTAGAGGGGCAACGGCTCGAATAAATGGCTTGGCAGACCGGCTTAGATTTGCCAGTCAGCAACACCGAAGGATTTAAGGCCGAACCGACTTTCCTATCTTCTCAACTGCGTTAGTAGATTGTGCTTCATTTGCGTGACTATGGCCGGCCGTGAGGGCTTTGGAAAGGCCTGGGGTATAATAAAGATAATGATATTTGCTATCTCTGTCTTTCAAGTCGAAGAAAATGATAATAGGTAGAAGTCGTACTGATGACAGTAGTGGAAGTGGCAGTATCAGCGACATTTATTTCAGAAACCATGGCATTCATTAATGAGTTTTTGTTAAAAGTCTGCCGATTCATACAGTAACTCTTGTCGCTCGCCGACAAATAAGTGAATCTCACGCATAGCCCGGGTAAAACGTCGGCGAAGGCGTGCATCCCCGGTCCTCGCAAACTGACTACCTGTAGCAGTGTCGACTAATTGGTTCATGGCTTTGGACGAGTCCTACCCGCACCAGCCATAGTTCGGTGGCGGAACAGCTTCTTTTATTTCAACAAGGATGGGATATTATTGTTGTACAGTTCTGTTTTGCTCACTTTAAATCACGAAGAAATCAGTGAGTAGTGTCAAAGACAATGCCGTACGTTGGCATAATTTTATTTTTTAATAGGCATTATGTTAAACCAATTGCCTGGTGGCCAACAAGCCTAGGCAGCCATTAAAACATACCGCAACTTTTTTAAGTTTTAGTGAGGATTACGTGCAAGGCCGAAATTTCGGCCTTTTAGGCAGCTTTTATTTAACATGATTGTATTTTAAAAATAATCTAAACACATATGCTAATTCAAAATAAGTTAGCAGGTTGAATTTGCTTTCACTTGAAATGCATATTTGGGCTCAGGAGAACAAGAGAGAAAAGTTACATTTTGGCTTCGCAAAATCCCACTTTGAGCAAAAACCTGTACTTTTAGTGTCTTTTCTCCTGGGGCCATTCGTTTCGCGTCAGGTTAGATACTCCGCACTGTTAGACTACATACGCAACCATACAGCCCACATGGACGGCTTCATTTTACGGAGGCCGAAAGAAACTAATTAGTTTTCCGGAGTATGCTAAATAACCACATAGACCTGATAAATCAAAGGTATTTTCCTGCCATGAAGGGAATATAGGCAAATTCTATGAAGTACAAATACTTCGCTTATTTAAAAGGTTTTTCTGATCACAACGAATCTTCTTTACCCGCTGAATCACAGGCGGTTTAAGGTGCGAATGTGTCTTCTTAATTTATAAAATAGCAACCGTTCCTTGGAGAAATATTTCCTATGCACAAAACTGCAACATTATTCCAAATCTCTTAGTTTTTTGCTGCATTTTCTGGACTTTCTCTTTTCCAGAGGTCTTTAATTCAGAGATATACGCTTGGAAGTAAGAGAAAATAAGCAGCTACTAAAAGACACTTTGTGAATGTATTAGCGTGCATTGAGTAGTTTATCCTCGCATAATCTGGCCTCGTTAAATTGTTCACGACGTTGTTTGAGACCAGAACTTATGGGCTTTTTTCAGTATATCAGTGCACAGACGCGATTGCAATTTGAGGCGCGCTTCTACTTAGAAGCCGTTTTCTGGAAGCTCAAAAACAAAAGATGGCCTTTTTACTTCCCGAGCGTACATCATTCAAAGCTTGCTGACAGTGCCACAAACTCTACGCATACCCAATTCGCCTCTTGTGTTCTTTTATTCAAAGGCAGATTGTTTTTGGACCAAACGTTCTCAGATTAACAGACGTCTCCTTCACAGTCCTTTTTGAATTGTTCAGTACCGGCGGTTGTTTGGCGACATGCATGCAACTTTGTCATGCCTCCTAGGCACACATATTTTTCGGCTTTTTTCTTTGCGTACACACGTTGTTTCCAAAAAGACTACCACAAAGGGACAACGTCTCGTCTTATTCACGCTAATCATTTTAACTGAAGCATATAAAATGCGTCCCTTTTGATAGACCAAGTTGAGCGTAATCTGCGTTTCTTGTTACCATGTTTCCTTGAACTAAATCGATGCTCCGGTGCTAATCACCTGATTTGCTACCAGAAGCATTATAGAGGTAGACGTCGCTTCTTTTTTCAAAGACGTTCTAATATTAATAAGGCGATTAAGAAAATTCTTGACTACATCGCGCCTCACTACTCCTCTTCACGTCCTGTCATCCAAACGTGCATTTACATCAGTGAATTTAAAACCGTAGTATTAAAAATGGACTTAAATTCACCAACTAAAGCATGCACCGAAACATACGAAGCCTTGACTGAAAATTGCTTATGCAGATTCAAATGGGTATGGTTGTGAAGAGCAAGCATATAACATTTTCAGTTAAGGTGTTCACAAAGGGATTCAAAACGTGGGTACACTAACTTCTTAATGAACATTTTTCAAAGCATTTGTATAAATTACGCCTGGAAATACGATAAATGTTTAAAGGATTTTTTCTGTCATTGCTTTTTGCTGACTTGACAAATTCACTCATACTACATGGAATGTGATACGCAACAGATTCACTTCTCACATGGAGAAGTAAATTTAACTGAAATTTCATGCTTGATTGAATGGAATAATGCCATGTTAAAGTGTTTACTTACATTTACCTGTATGCTCAGTGTTTCAGTCTTCCTTACGATCTCCAAACCGGTTGATATATATGTACTCTTTCCCAACAGAAGTCAGATGCTCATCTACATGCGCCACAGGGATCTTCTAGAACTCGTAGAACAAGTCAAAACGTAGAATTAATATTACACTCTGTACAAACGGCCTGAGAAATCGCGTAATAATCTTCGTTATTTTGTAATTCGCAATCCTAAAAAACCTAGAAGATCTCTCCGCGAATATTTATGCGAGACCCTCAGGCATTCTTATAACTACACGCTTTTTCAAACTAGGGAAACCCGTTTTTTGGAGTTATAAATTTAAATTTGCTGACATCTCCTGCAATATGTGTATGGTAAAGACTTTCAGGCCTCCTGCCTCCGAAGCACGATAGAATTTATGCACAAATCGAAAAAAGCAAAATAAATAGTGCCTTCCAGCTAAGTATGATTTTCAAGGGCGCCTGAAAAGCTATACTCCCAAAAAGGAATATGCTAAAGCAAAGGAGACGATAAGAGGCTTTTCTGCATATAAATGTGTCTTGCAATCTCGCCCAAGTAATCGTTCACAATCGAATACGAGTCGAACAATGTCCTCCATATTTCGTGAGTTTCGGTGCGCGCTGAATGTTTGAGCAATTTGCGAAAGGAAAACATGCATTGGGCCTGTGTACGATGTTGTCGATTTGACTACCTTCTTCCCTGCCTCCGAATCACGCCTGCATCATGAAACCACCGGACGGTAGAGTGTGCACTGGAATCGTCTTGTGGAATTCCCGCTTGTCAGGCCGCCTTGCACAGAGCTTAGAGCAGCTCAACCTGAAGGTTGGACCTCCAAGCGTACGAACGATAAGTCCTTAGTTTGGGGGTTGAACAATGGACTTGCAAACGACCAAAACTAGCTTCAAATTAACATTCACTGCTGTCTACACCAGTTAAGGACGGACAAATTGATCGGCCCTAGAAGTTAGCCTTTATTGATTACTTAATCAATATGGGACTGGCTGTGTGGGGAGTGGCTTTGGTCTGATGCCCATCAAACCAAAACACCGCGCCCGTACGCCGTCGTGTCAACAGACAAAATCCTTTCCCGTGCGACTGTGAATAGCAATGTCTTCTGAAAAGCTCATTTTTTACTTCCTAAATGACTCCACCATAAAATAGTTTCCAAATGATCTTGAAACCTTTGTTTTTGTTTTTTATTCCATGATTTAGTCCCCGTCAAAACCTTCGAAGTTTTTCGAAGGCACTTTCAGGGCAGTCCAAGTGCAGATCATCTTTCACTGTGTACAAAAAGCCTTCGGATGACAGAAATTGGTCGCGGGCATATCATGCCTCTTATGCTTTTTTCTGGGTTGCTGCAGTGAGCCTAAATCCGTTTAAATAGTATTCTCACATAGTTTCGTATGTGAGACACCGGATGTTCAATGTGCAAACTGAGAAGCTGCGTGGTGTTCGTTGCCTTCCTTCAAAATGTGGTCTCTGGTCCGCATTTTGGATTTCGCCTGACGAACGCATCAAATAAGGGCAGTAGTCGTTTCTGTTCTTCCGCCTTCGTGAAATGCATATTTGGCCACATAGAGTCGAGCAAACTATGGGAATTTTGCAGTATGCTTGTTCTTTCTGACGATAGCGAACGTGCGTCAAAATAACGGCTCAAAAGATCGACCGTGCTGGATGAAGGCAGTCTTTCCTAACTATCGCAGGACCAGTTCTGCCACTAAACCGGATACTGGGGAGCCCATTGCAGTTCCCATAATCTGCTCATAGGTTGCTCCCGCAAGCGTGAATTACGTTTTCTGGCAAAATTCAAACAGCCACAAGGCGTGATTAATTTCGAAAGTCGTATGCCTTCTCCACTTTATTTCTCAAGACTTCATTCGCCAAATTCGTTGGGACGGATTTGAATAACGACGTCACGCCGAAATAGATCATTATTTCCATAATTCATCTACATTTCCTGTCCATAAAGACCTCACTGTCAAAACTCCCCATTAGCGTAGTTTCCAGATTGCAGGCGGCACTTCGTCACAGTTCAGGGAGAAAACAAGTTCGCTTCCAATCCAACGCACTAGCCAAGGAAGTTTTTTTCTGTTGTTTGTCAACAGGCCAGTTAGGTTGCTGCTTCGTAATCCTCTGACTGGTAGTTATTTTTCAAGTAAACTTGGTTCAGTGTTTGGGAAAGTAAGGAAATCAACCGGCTTAAAGCGAACCTATGGTCATTGACTTCCGTCGGAAATTTGGGGACTTTTAAAGACAGATCTGGAGCTGCTAGTGAATATTTCGTTTGCTGTAGTGTAACGGTGTTTCACAAACTTTTCTGATGACAGAATGGAATAAGGGCCTTTAGCTTAGACTTGGAGAGGCAGACTAGAACGCTTTCTTCTTGTCCTGGCCTCGAGTTCGTTAATATTAACATATGATACCAAAAAAAATAAAAACATAATTCCAGCCCCTCTCTCCCCTGTGTTTCTCTACTCCAGCGAAGTACGTTTTTTTACCCTTCTATGGTCCTATCATCCGCCAAAAACATCGCTCTCAGTCGAATTATTTTAGGCCATTTTCTACAATTCAAATGGTTTCCTTGCGTTTCTACGCAAATAATATCGAAGGATTCGCTGACGTCAATGAGGTCACTGGTTCTAAACGTATTCTTAGTTCTCAGGGATGAGAAGGGCCAAACAGAAAGGATGAAGAGCATCGGAGCGCCGAGCTATGACCTAGTCATTTTCTAAGTTATTCGTAATTTTCTGACCGAAGAGTAATCTTGTTTTTCGAAATTGAACGATGTCAAAAAGATTTTTGTCAGCTAAAGATAAACAGACATAGAGCAGCTCTCCCCCGGAGGGACATTATGCGTCACTCGGACTGGACAGGTTGATTGACGTCTTTGAATGAAGCAGGTTAAATGCTCATTCGCGTATGACGCAGTATTTATGCCACTTCCTAATTTATTTGGTTAAGGTAAAACCGTACTGGCCAATAAATTACTGAAATTCTTCTAACAAGAGGTATTTCACATGCTGCCGTACCAAGAAACTATTTTTAATTAAGTATGGACTAGAAGAAGGAGTCAGAGAAATAGACGTTCCATCTAAAAAAATTTCCAGGCATTGTCTGATTTCCTGTATCTAGACATATCATATGTAGATTGTGGTAAGAAAAAAACCGTTGACGTTGCCACATTAACGATGGCGTTATCAAATACATTCGTATGTTTTTAGCGAAATTTTGCAGTGCCGCGCTGAAAGGACTGACGAAGTAGTTTTTTGCTTCTTTTGTTTTTAGAGTAATTTTGAGTTATGACTTTGGAAAGATTTGTGAGATAGTGCCAAATGATCGCGTAGCCTCTAAATTAAATTGCGCTTGTTTCACTATGACACTTTATAACATCCACATGCATGCGTACGAGCAAACCAACGACTTAATCCATAAATTTTAAATTTCAGAGCTTGCTTTCGGATAGAAATAACAGTTTATTTAGAATTGCCAAGATGGAGTTGCTGGAAAGCAGTCCCGCGTCAGGCCATGATAAACGACTGAATGGTTTTTTTATTGAAGACTTTTACTGCTCTTGGAGAAAACATTATCCTGACAGCAATAGATTTATATATGACATATATTTTTAGCTGTTTTTTGAAGATAAATTCAGACAATACATTTTTCCGCGGAAATGTGCCCCAATTGTCCTTCTTATATGCGGTCAAAATGACGAGCATGATTTATGGGTCTCTGAGACGTGTATGCTAGCATACTCGTATGGTAGTGCCTGCAAATAGTTTATGTTTCCGTATGAATTAACAGATTATTTCAGATACTTAATGTTTTAGTTTTATATTGTCCCGTCACGATTATTTATTCAGAGTAAAGCAATGAACTTCATGTGTTTCGTAAGTATTCAGCTGATTTGTTACAAGAATCTGTAAAAATAAGCTTGTGTTTCATAAATCTTTAAGGAAAATATTATTCTGGACTGAATTACTTAAGGATAATTTACCAAGGTAATGCGTAAAATGTCCCTTAACTAGGTTGCTTTGTTTAAGGACCGTAAAATTATGTGAGTAAGTCAACATTGATAAGCAAACATTCCGATCTCTAAGACCCCACTTCTTGCCTATTAGTATGTTAGTCCACACTTAATTATCATGATTGATGTTTTTGGGGTCGAAAAGCCCTACTGTTGTGTAAGGCAGTCCTCTTGGCGGTAAGTAACTCCTCGACCGATCTCATGAATGTCTGTTAGGTGCACCCTCCAGTCCCATCGGAGCACAGAGGCCCTGACAATGTCCCGCTCCTCACAGACCAATCTCGTAATCAACCGTGGGAGTATTCCCTCTCCGCTGTCGAAACGTAGCGAAACACGGTCAGCAAGCCGCGAACGCGACTGGCGGGGTTGGATTCGTTTGGTCAAGCCGACGCCGAACGACTCTTTTGGCATCGGTCTTTCAGAGGGTCTCTCCTCGAGAGGCATTTACGTAAGCGCTATTCGACCCAACTCAATCGCCGACCTCTCCGGCCTACTCCAACTCTACGACCGTATTATCAAGGTAAGAGCGCGTTTGTTAAGCTTGTCCTATCCAGCAGCACAGACCTACCACCGTCTAAACAACCGGTTTTTTACTCTGGATGCGAAAGCAGTGGAGTTTACATTGTTAGTACATCTTGAGCAGTTTGCTGGAGTCCTGTGAAGCGATGACCGTACCTTCCAGTTATAACGTTATTCAATACGTCTAAAGACCCTGATTGGCTTCAGAACGACTCGCAGATAAACGTGCTGTAGTTCACGAACGGTTTAATAATTACGTTAAAAAAATTCTTATGCTAAAATCCTGCAGGGCAACTTATTTAAACTACTTTTGCAGGAAAACATTTTTTCCTACTCCTTAACATAGGTACTAGCTACGACTTGTAGCCAGTGCCATTTTGGTGAATAGCGCAACGATCGCCCTCATATAGCTTACATTTTTGTGAAATTTGAAGGTGTGGTGATTAGGTGGCTTCATCAGAGAACGGCAAAATTCAACTGGTATATCTGCATAATTATTTAACTTGGGCCTGATAATTCTCCCTAAAGTGACTCTAACCCAGCTTCGTATATTACTTTTTAACAAAAGTAAGAATCCTCAAAACAATTCTTCCCTAAAATAGGTAACCCATGAAAACAAGAACGATTCATCAGTTAACTCTCATTTATGCTCGGAATTGATGAGCTTTACCACTTTGGCCGGTCTTAAAGTTTTCTATTCATTTGCATTCTCAAGCCTTCTTTATCTTCTGGTTTAAGCAGAGCCGTCTGGTAGCGACAGATACGCCTCCTGAGCTTCCTGATTATTTCGACGTTTCCAAATGTCTACTTTTCCTGCCTGCAGGATTTTGTTGAGGTCTCAGTACTGACTTATAAATTAACGGAGTGGACTTTGCTTGGTGGTCCACTTTAATCGTCAATTTTTATTTCCGGTCACTTTATATTCCTCGATAGAGTACAGAATAAATTCTACTGACCCAAACTACGGATAACCAAAGGTCGCCTCGTCATAAAAGGTACACCCCAGAATGTAAATGAACAATCAAATATCCGAATCTCTATTAATCGTTCTGTCCTTTAAGATAAAGATGTGCTTTCGGAGGATCTTTCTCATTATAAGCCGCTGCATAACAAAAAAGAAATTTTGAGGGAACTTAAACCATAAAATCCAGTTAAGTAATTATTTTAAATATTCTTTGTAAGCTATGAGAGACTAGAAGGAACTGTGACAACTTATACATACTATTTATTTCCCCACGGTTTTAATCATCACTTTATATGTTAAGTATATATTTGTAGAATTGGAACAAGCCAATGCTCCTTCAAATGTAGGGAGAAAGTGAGGTTCGCGTTTATTTAGGCACTGAACTTTTATCACATACATACCTCAGGACTAGCAGGAATTCTGGAAAACTAGACCATTTTTCGTTTTTAGATGTGTTGCTTCAGTAGCCAGGAAAAGTATTACCATAAAATTGTTCTTGATTTAGACTTTGAATTTTGCATTCCGCTCTCAGAATGCACCGATTGAGGAAAAATACGTAATTGACTGACAACTTTCTAGCAACTTCATTGGTTCATTTTTCATTTCGGTTACTCCTACCATTTTATAGGGTTCATGTTCAGACGAAGCAGGCATGGGGTTGGAGCGAGAAGTGGCGAAATGTGACCCTGGATAACAGAAGTCGTGAAATACCGCAACTAAACATTAACAGTTGTGCACCCGCATATCTTTTAACTAAAAGTCGAGCAGCCGATTCATTAGTCAGCCAAACAACATGCATATCTCTTTTGGAACTTCATTCTTTTCAATGATCCTGACAACGCTTTTTGCCCTAATCAAACCTCTTAACCGACGGGAAAGTGGTGATTGTAGTGCAGTAGCGAGCATTTTCAGATGAAGGGAATTTAAAGTTCCGTGAAAATGATGATGCTCCTGAATGCCTGAATTATATTGGTGGTAATTCAGATGCGTTATTAACTCAACTGTCAGAATTTGTAACCCGGCTTTCGTCAAATCATTTTGAATTCTTGAATACAATGAATTCCGACGAAACATAAGACACCCCATTTAAGACCAATATTCTTCAAACAGGAAACCAGTGAAGCGTCACGGGGTATGAAAATGTGAATATGAGAAGTTATCGGGTATACTTACACTTACTAACACTTTACTTACTTAGACTTATATCGGTATATGAAAAAAAGCTCCAGCTTGGAGATTTTGTGAGTAATAATGAGCTCATTTGCTACCGTCTGTTATTTTATTGTCAAAAATTGACCGAAAATCCTCATATTATCTTAATTATATTTTCCATTTATTGTGTGGGCAAGACTGGCTTATTTCTGCATCAGGTAAGATGTGGTTATGCAGCCCCACCTAATGGACACAATACTGTTGGGGTCGGGGTTAGGGTTGAGGCTATGGTTAGGGGTTACGGCTAGAGTTAGGGTTAGGGGTTAGGGCAACTATTTCTTAACCACTCAAAGTATAACCGCGGATTCAAAATAGCTTTTCTTTCGCAAGCAACTGCTTGACCTCGTTGCCTGTGTGTTTCCCGGCCCCATGTGTAAAACCCCATTACCACCGGCCCCATATTAGAGGTGGCTGGGGTTTGTTCACTTCAAGTGGGGCTACACAACCACATCAGACCCTACATCCTGCCTTGGTGATTCAGGGCAAATAAAATCTGCGTAGGATGCTTTTTAGCGTTATTACGGATCGTTATTTTATCTTATCTAGGTCAACTAGAAGCCGGGTGCCTAATGTGTTAGTATATGGAGGCGTTTGTCCCTTAATGCACACGCAAATTAGAGGGATAAAACTCCCTTATGTAAAAAATGTCAGGGGTTGTTGACGATCAGTTCCGACTGCATACGTCTTCAACTTTGACGATCACTACAGTAATCTCCACGTCAGCTGTTATTATTTTTATAGTTATTATAGAGATAACATACTGATAGGCAGACCGATACGTACGGAACAGTCGGTCATGTCGCAGACTCGTCCAATCTTTCTTTAGTTTTTTTGTCTACAACTACGGGTCATCTGTGAATCCAAGCGATGTGGTTTCCCCATTCTATATTTTCGAAAACAGGGATGCTTTAGCAGAGGCTACTGGATAGCGCGCAATGGAAACTGGATCGTTATTTTCATGGCAGATGCCCCTCGGCAAGTTTGTTAGGACCGGATAGTATAGAGGCAAAGTCATATGGAGCAGTTTTTGGCTCGATATAAGTCAACTACGTCCCAACAAAGACAAATCATCCCAGAATTTTACTGTTAATTTCACGTAAACAACAAAGGCAGGACATGAATGCACATGCAAATAAGAAAGCGGCCGCCTGCACCCAGCAAACTGCGGGTGACAAATGGCCAAGTTAATAACCAGGGCCAGCAGTCATTTCATCTGATGAGACGATTAAAGAACACTTCAGTTTTGTTTTTATCAACAGCACCGGCCCTTTTAAGTTGACCTTTTATGGATGCGTGGTTTGCACCAGAACTCACTGTGCTCACAATTTATTTGTTTACGTTTCGCCTCAGTGTTGTAATTTCCTCAAGAACAGCTGCTTACCAAGTGCCATTATGGACAGAGTGATGGCCGGTTTTCTATCGCTTTTTGGTGTAAGACAGAAGCAGCTACACTGCGTCTGTTTTTGGTGTATTGGCTCTCATTCTTATTCGTTAACTCCCCTCACTTCCTCCTGCACCCCCGCGTTCGTCTTGTTGCATAATCTGGTTGACTATCAGCCTGAAGTTTGGTTAGGGAATTAGGGCCATATCGCCGATTTCGTCTTCCCCTGCCACGTCGGATCCCGACGGAGCAATCAGATTAATTGAATGCCGACTACTCGCGCAAAATTCGCGCACGCGCGAGCCATCTTTTGAGGAATGCGCATACACTGGGCATGAGACACTTGGAAAAGGGCTTTTTGGAAAAGTGACAGTGATAATAGAATTTGACGGAAAACAACATTCGTCGCGGAGGGGAAATAATCCTTTTTCTCGCGATGTCGGTCTACGTAGCACAAAAGAGCTGATAATATAATCGACTCAAATAAAATTGGGTAAAAGTGGACTCAACCACAGTTTTATCCAACGGCCGCTGCTGATTCACATTCAGGGTCAGGTGCATGAATATCATTTTTCGCTAAGCGACAAAATCAGTTTCTTCTGGTGGTCCCTGTAACTTGCGAAAATTTTAGGTAAGCCGATTCGGTGCCATCTGACAGGCTTGGCTATTGTCCGCGGAGTATATGCCCTTTTCGACTGTGTCCCGAGCCACTGGCATGTAAATAATGAGGCCTGCCGACGTAGCGAGATTAAACGCATTCGTTGCAGTATTAGCATAACTTAAACTAGAACGATTTATACGGATACTTAATTAACAAGACGTAAGCGATCTCCTTCATGTAAGCCCACGGAAAGTGACAGGAATGGCAAGCACGACCTTCCTTCACTTTTCAGCTTGTAGGCTGTTCATTGCAAATAATCACACGAGTAAATGTAAGTAATGGTCCAGGTTGACAGTTCAAGAAGGCAGAAGAGGTCAGTGGAATAGCTCGACTAACCGGGCATCATTTTTAAAGCATGGGTGGGTCATCACTGCAGCTATTTTGCCATACAGGTTGCGACAAGTAATCAAGGCAACCAAAAGAAGATAAGGTCGGTGATCGTACGGCCGCAAACTCAGAAGGTCATGGAAATCCCAATTTGCTTTTTGGGCAGCATGCGCATGGATAATGAACAGCAGACCACGCGCTACTGGGGGCTTCAACTGGTTACAATAGTGCTCTCAATGATATCTTCTGCCTTCTCAAATGTTCACACCGTTCTGTTGCTCATTTAACCCTAGTCTTCAAACTATATTAATCGACTTGCAAAGTATTATTGTAACCTTTTATATCTTCCACAGTTAGCATCACGAAAAGCCTGTCTGAGGACGCTGTTTGCGGCGCGTGTCTTATGTGTGTCGGGGGGGGGGGAGGCTAAGTGACGAGACAACTCGGTCCTCTGAGGATGGAGAGTCAGGCTGCGATGGCTCCGCTATAACACTTCCACTCACATGAAATCCGAGCCGTCCCCTTTCTTCTTTGAATGCATGCTCCATCAGGTGCGTGCGTGGGAGGCATGGACTGGTTGTTTAGCCTTGGCAGCCACCGCTTCACAAACCGTCTCCGGTCGTCTGGACTCTGTCTCACCACCGGACGCTCATGTGGGTGAAGGTGGAGAGAGTACAGCTGATACTGCGCAAGTCTGCAATCACTATAAACTAACGCACACGCAAGTCACCTTACCCCCCCCCCCGGCACCCGCCGTGCCGCGGGGTGCGCGGTGGACATCGTCGTTCGCGACGGCCGAAATGACATGTACTTCTAGGCCAAATGGGATTTATAAAGGTTGATTTCTAACCAATAACTCCTGTAGTCGGAGTCGAGATTAAACAGCACCTGCATTTTGGCCAGCTCATTGAAGGAGTAAAAATATGAAGCGCTACACAAAGAATTCCTAAAAGGTTAACCATTAGCTGCGTGTTTTTTTCTCTTTTTAAGAAGGTGGATTTTCGCTGCAAAGTAAACGGCCTTATTACACAGGTTTCTTCTAGTGCTTGGAATTGATATTTTATGAATGTTTTGTTTGCGGCACACAGCGTGTACCTCTTCCCTTAAACAGCCATATTAACTCATGTTGTGCTTCTAAATCAGCAGTAGATATAAGTGCTGAATTTCCTTCAGAATATTAAAATGCTCTGTCCTATATTAAACGAACTATTATGTAAGGTAAGGCTGTTTGTGCTGTAATTAAATTGAAGTAGTTTTTCCAACTTGGCCAAGTGCTGTTTATCATCCACAAATATTCATTTAATAACTGCTTTAAGAGAACAAAAGTCCGAAGCCATTTAGACTGTTAGAACATGCTTCTACTCAGGGAGTGAAATTTTTCTTCGTTTTCCAGCTCAATTTCGTATTCTGTTGCAGTAAAACAGAACATACAATTGCACTAGGAGTATTGCCGCAAACGCTAGTTTTTTTACTGGAAAAGTTAGATGCGCATAGCTGGTCTGACTGCGACGCATACGCTTTTATCTGATTGCAATTCTATTATATATATGCGTATGCGTTTCTGTGATTGTTAGCCGAAGCGAAGCAGGACGCACTGCTAAATGTCATTAATGTGGATTTGGTTCTGTGTCCTAAAACAAAATTGTTAGCTCAAAAGTTACGTCGTTTTAACCAGATTTAACTATCCCCTTGAATTGCGTTTCTCTCTTTTATGAGCTGATTGGATGTTCTTTTGTAGGTGAACGATGTGTCGGTAAAGAACAAAACGTGTCGCGATGCAGTCAACCTCATTCGGCGATCAACGCACATTCTCGATCTTTTCATACATCGTCGTCGGTGAGCGGCGCGTAGCGAGTGCCTTTACCTCAACCATTTCCTCCCAGAAAATCAAGGAACATTTCCTCGCTTTCACCACCTCTTTTCAACCTAACTTTCCAGTGTACAAATAACAGCTCAAATTATCCATTCCCTTATGACGAAAGAGTTATGATAATCTGACCGACGGCATTCAATTCACGCGTCCGCGCCGACAGTCAGACATTCGCACCGGAGACTGGAAATGCAGATATCTACTTCGAATCAAACAGAGTCTGATTTCTGAGGTCATATTGTTGCTGTCATTTTCACTGATCCGTTATTGGATGTCTGCAAAAATCCGGTCGGTTTATGTGCATATGTGTCCGTCAAGTGCCGCAATGTTCTCGTGATAAAATCTCACGAAAAGCCTTCAGAACTGGATTGTAGTCTTTCATCCCCATTGGCTCCACTCGGCTTTCTCCCACTCTTCAGTCATCTCTGTTTGCTGACCTCTTACCTGTTTCAGGAGCTGCAGTTTGCACTCCCCACCGCCCCCCCCCTTCCTGACCTTTTTCCACCCCAGACGCCTTGCCTCCTCTTAGACCCAACTGCCCTCTTCCCTCCTTTTATTTGACAAGACCCTTCAGTAAGCGTGTTTGTGCAACATGGCCTGTTAACCCACACACTGGGCGCACTCAGTTTTCCCCCCAGCAGGTCAAAGACCCTCAGCTGTCCCATAGTTTATCTATTGTTCTGCTTTTACCACCTAGAGATCCACTAGCGAGCCAGTGGCGGTTGACGTTTCACACTGCTTCTCCTCTCCGCTGCTTATCTCCCCTTCAAGTGAGCCAATTAGCAATCCCACAAAGTGGTCTTCTAGTTATAGAAAACCCAACACAGATAAGATTGAGACCCAACCGGCTTCCCGAAATCTATTTAATTTTGAAAACAGACTTGTCCCGTGTGGTTTCTGTTTGATCAATTGCGATTTTTGGGCTGCATTATAGGTTAGATGGTGTCACTTTCCTGCTTAGGGATGAAACCTTTGGGACAGGATAATTCTGAAAAATCGTGCTCACGTTGAGAATTATTCCATTTGGGTCCTCTATCCTTAACGCTTTCGGAAAAGATAAAATGAGACTCAGAGGACGCCGTCGGTTTTTGCTTCTCCTCGACCGTCCTTAGGTCACTTTTGAGGAAAAGATTATTTGTGCCCAAAGTAAAACAGCCCGCCAGACGTATATTTGGTCGTTTGCCAAAAAACAGTCAAAGGTGAGATTTGACGTTGTCAGCAATCTCAGAAACAAAATAAAATCTAAATCTTTCAATAATTGTTTCCTTTAATAGATCCGAACCGGATTTTTGCTACTATTTTCATACATCATTCAAAACTAAATGCAAGAACTGGGAAGGTATTTGGTCCTTAGATTTGTAAGACAGTAAAATCTTCCAGTTATTTTCAAGATTAATTTTGTCCAACCCTCAGTTTCTGTTTAAATTTGACCTTACCAGACCCGCGTCAAGTTGGTATAAAACGCTTATCACTAGTCATTTCTTCAGCATGACAGAAGTGCGAAGTAAAAACACTGATTGCCCTTATTTGTTTCTTATGCTTGGAAACCCGCATCCCAGTTTTTCAAGTCCGTTAATGCTGGACATATTCGACGTCTTTCGACTTACTTCTTCGCACTTTTCTTTTTGTCTCCGGTTAGAAACACAACTATTTAGCGGCAGAACTTTTAAGAAGCTCAAACGAAGACGTTTGTAACCGAGTCTGAACTTATGGCAGAAATTGTGGATTTCCCATTGGTGGTTGACAGGTTTCGTAAGCGCACTCTCTAACAAGTTCGTTTTATGGTCTAGTCATTAACACCAGTAAGGAAATGGATGCATGGTGAACCGGTCATTAGCCGGTAGCGTTCTGATACCTAAATGTTCGTCATCAACACATTGAGCGTGGAAATTATGCGTAATTACCGTTTCTGTGGAGCGCACAGGGATCGATGGGGTGTGTGTTCTTGTAGCGATATTCTGCGGATTCTGTAGTGAATTCTGCTGATCACTGGTATCATGTTAGAGCCGTCAGAGCCGGTGTAATAAAGTCCTCTCGTCTCACTTCCCTGCATGGATGAAATAGATACGGGGAATTCCACAAACACGTGCTTAACATTCTCGACTTTGATTCGACGTTTCTAAACGGTATTGTGTCTGACATTAACCATATTTTATCACTCAGGAAGATCCAGGCAGTGGTGGTCAAGTAGCTGACTGCTTTGTTTAGATCCGCGGGGAGTTTTCTAATACCATGTATCGGCGTTTATTAAGTTTCTCTGTACAGATGTCGTTGGCAAAGTGACGTACTCTGCATTTTGAGCAGCAGCGTCACAGCGATGAGTCATATTTTTGGGCCTTCCCTGCAACGGCGTTGTCCAACTTCTCGTCCTGGTGGTCGGGACAGCAGCTAACAGAAAATGCTCTGTCATCGCACTTCAGATGACGTAGGCACCGTAAGTCTGGAAGCTTAGTTGCTTCCAGACACCGCATGTGTGCTTTTTGGCGAGTTTTGTCCTTGTCAATCTTTCCGTTGGGCCTTTGTGCAGTTGACACATCGCAAAGGACGGTGTTTACCGACGTAGACCCTAATGCCGTTAGTTGTGCAGAAGGTTGTGTCTTAGGTGCCATAATAACTCAGTGGACCCTGGCAAATGTGTCGAATTGTACTACCGATTGGGGCGGCCGTCATTAAATAGTAAGGCACAGGTGGACAGATTCTAACTGTCCAGTACCATCCGCAGACGTTTATTCTTTTTGATCGTCGAAATATGCCATAAAGCAAAGCTGCACAAAATTCCTGATATAGGATGGATTTGTCGTAGATAGTCCCTTCAACTTCTTGCAACTCTCGATTTGAGAGAAAATTTATCAAGTAGTGCTTGCAGTTCACGACATTTCTGTGACCCGTATGCCATGGCAAAATGCCCTGGCGAACAAAATTATAGTATAAAAGAGTTTTTGATTGTTTTTATTACTGTAAATCTGGTGCAGAAGCCTTGGTGCAGTCAATAGCTCAAAACGGTAGGTGGGCATGTTTGTTGGAAAGGGTGAAACGACCTCTTTACAGCAAAAAGTGCATTTGTCCCCAAATGTTCAGCAAGTTGTCTTCAGCAAAAAGCGCAGGTGGGAAAATGTGAACTGATAGTTAAAAGCAGACGGTATGTGGAGCACCCCGACTCCGGTTCTGTGTAATAATTGATGTTTTATTTCCGTATATGTAGACAGTTAAAACTCGTCACTTCACAGGAGAGGCAAGTTAATAATGCAAAAGTGACAGTTGTAAATGCACTATGGCGAGGTGTGTGTATGTACAATGGAGGAAAAGTGAACAGAATGAACAGTTAGACGTGTTTCAACTTTTTTGCTCTGCCTCTATATGATATAAGAAAACATCAAACTCACACAGACAAAAACCCTACGGACTGAGGCAAACGCCAGCTGATTGAGTGCGTTTTGAGCTTTCATGATCGCATCGAGTTTGAAGGGTTTAATTGCTGCTTAATTCAGTTATGCATCATACCAAGTTTGTAAGTTAAGACTTTACTGTGAATTAATGGTTGGTTCTGAACTGGTGAGGCCGGCTATAACACTATCTATGACAGCCGTAGCCACTGGACCTAACAATCAACCTCCCTCTGGCGCAGCATGCAAAGAAACCAACGAGATTTAGAGAGGAACAGAGAGCCAATTGTCTGGACCTGCTTTTTATGAAAGTCTTCTCTGAAATTGACGAAGTGTATTCCAGTGCACCTCCCGGAAAGAGTGACCATACTGCGCTACTGTAAGATTACTCGCTCTTCTCTCAACACTAGAAGGAAACAGAAGGCCAACCTAATATACGGAAGGCAGATTTTGACCTGAGGAAACAAACTGATGTCCGTGAATTGTGACTGTTTGCTCAAGGGGGATCAGGAGGACGACTAAAGATTGGTTAAGACGATTTCACTCGATCTAATTTGGCGCATATGTTCAATAACGTTACAAAAAACAACAAGTCGACCTTTCTGGCTAACCAGGGAATTGGATAAACAGTTAAGGAGGAAAGGCAAAGGATAAAAGAGATTCAGGGAAACTGGGTCACCAGTGCAACTCGAAGAGTTTCGTCGACAACGAAATGCAATTAAAAGTGCGTCCGTCAGGCACATAAGGAGTATGAACCCAGAATTATCCTACAGGAAGAACAAAAGCCCAAGATTTCAATTCATTTTATTGATATTTTGACTAAAAATAAGGACCCAGTCGCAGAACTGAATGATGAAAATGGTGTAAGCATGCTTGAAAACGGCGAGAACTCCAAACACGTGAGAGGAACAATCCGTCGGCATTCACTAGGGAAACGTAATGTGAGAATCACAATGTCAGCAATGCAGTTGTGACCGCCTGTCCCGTGCTCAACTCCATACGCTCCCCGGCATCTGTCGTGGAAAGAGGGCTACAGAATCTCAAAGAGGCAAAGTCGTCGGCTCCGGACAATATACCGGCCAAATTCTTAAAATAATTGACAAACGAACTCTCCAAACGCCTAGCACACATCTTCCATTCGTCATTCGAATTCGGACGGCTGCCATACGAATGAATGACAGCAAATATCTCTTCAGTCAGTCAGTGTATTGGAGGGAGATAGGCTTACGCCTTTGAATTCCATATTTGTACATAGAAAATCGATAACTAAGCAAAAATGTAAACAAATGTCAGCATTAAGTGAATTCAGACATTGATTCACATATGTCACTGGTCTCATGGCTAAAAAGGCACATATTCCGCTTGTTGCTGCAGCATATGTCTGTCAAGCCGACATTTAAATGTCT
>CACRXP010000880.1:217427-243398 GCA_902702965.1 Spirometra erinaceieuropaei | reverse complement strand
GGTTGAGATCCTCGTCAGACGACCGGTGGGCGAAGGCGTCTTCGGCCACATTTTCCTAGACAGGCGACATAAAGTCGAGTCTCCCGTACTCTGCTCCGCCTCACAGCGTCTTTCCCTTCAACGTTTTGCTGAAGGGCTCTAATGTCTCGGCAACTGAAACGTAGTCGCTGCAGGAGTTAGTCCGTAGGATCTGGGCAGATTAAAAGTGCAGAGAGAAACGACTCCGGCGCTTGCAGGCTTACTATTCCCAGGATGAAAAATAATTACTCATCACATGCTTGACCATTACGATCCCCCGAAAGCTGTAAGGTGTGCTTTTCGCGGGCAGCTCGTGTCGAGGCTTAATATATGCAGAAATACAGGGAGCGTCAGTTAGAATTTTTAGACATGCGTTCGAATATAACAATATCTTTTAAGTGAAGTTGGAAAACTAAGTGATTGATGGAAAATATAATCTTAGGTCACTTCTTGTTCAGTAACGTTTTGACTGTTGACAAATCGCCCTGTCAGCTACTAACGTGAACTAAACAAGGAAAACAAATCATCCTTCCTTTATATCTCAATATCTGCATCAATTCAATAACAATTTGCAGGAAGGATATAGAGCAAATTCTTTTCTACATTCACTTGTAGAAAAATTAGTCCTTTTGAATGTGTGCGCTTACGGTAGCGGAGTATTTTGATCCGAAACGTTATCTTAGGCATGCATAGAAGCAGTGAATTTCGGGAACTGTTGTGAATTCCGCAACAAATATATGCAAAATCCGCCAAAACCGTGCGTTCAAATTTTGCAGCACTGGAGAAATAACCGTTTTTTTTAACAGAAGACAGTTTGACTTGAAAATTTTTCTTCAACTAATTGAAAGTAGTTTTTTCCCAGAGAACCAGAATTTCGGAAAAACGTAGTATTATAAAAAAGGGTGCATAAAAACGGGGGTCATCAAAATCAAAAAATTATGAAAAATAACAATAAATACAAAAAGTAGTACTTTCTCAGCTGTCCGTTCGCATGTAATGCATTAATAAATCTGTCGATGGTGGTTTCTTCAGTACGATAATTAACCCAGAGGGAGCCATCCTCGCTGATAACAATGCTTTTTACAGTGGACCTTGCTCAAACGAGCAGTCTTGACTTGTGATAGGCAACAGCAAAGATAATTACCAAAATATCAGGAAAAATTCAATTTCGCTTAGAAATGTCATGCTTTCTTTCTATAAAACAGATTTGTGACAAATCATCCTTCAGTTAAGGGGTTTTCTGTGTTTCAAAATAAGGTAAAAACTATTAGCAGTCAGTGTTCGCCATACTACTCATTCAAATTTCGGTCACGACAATTCACGACTTGTGTCATTTATTGCATAGCGTGAAATACCCCGTTTTCTACTTTTTTATATGATTTCAGAACTGAATACTATGCTTTTATGCCAGGGAAAAGCCACTCAACCCCGCATGTCCACTTAAAAGGTCTCTTGTAGTCCAGTTTGATAATATCATATAAAAACGAAAACGGACATTTTTTGCAGATAAGGGCTACTGAAGACTGGCCTGATTTAATAACGTTTGATGACCAAAGAACGCGGATTCAAATCCCTAGTCCCAGAAACCTGGGGCTGAGCTTGGCTGTCTGACGACGTCTCGTGAGCCAGGAATAGCCATTCCAGTCTTCCTTGTATTTGACGCTACATTTATATCTGCATATTCTACTTATCACCATGTGTGGGGTGGCCGGCTGGTGGTCTGAAAGTCAGGCCGCAATGGTTCCTTCATAATGTGCCCTCAGCGGCATAGTAGTAAGTGCGGGTTCATCCACCTTGCCAGCTACCTACGTCTTCTCCCGCCTCCGATCTAGTTGATCATGTCTTGATCCCGCACACAGGTGGGGAGGAGAGAGTGCAATAGATGCTGCGAAAGTCCACCTTCACTGAAAACTAAATCACGCGCAAGACATCGTATCTGCTCTCAATTTGCTGTAGAGTGCATGGTGGAAATTGTTGACAACAACCCTCAAACTGCCATGCGACAGCCTTTGAGGGCTATACACGTTAGGTTGGCTAACTCATGAAATGTCAACCGAAATTCCGAAATGTGTTTTCGTTTCCAGAAGATTAATTAAGTAGTGTTGTAAAACTAATCATTCCGCTGCATAATTCTATAGTAATTCACTTACCGCAGGACGCCGGCTTTCGAAGGGACTTCTTTCCGGCTGCATGGAAAAACCACACTCTGTAAAAATGATATTGATTTTCGATGACCCTAAAACTCCAAATATATTTCATGAATAATATGCATAAAATTATCTATTCTTTTGCTCATGCGGTAGAAAATTACGTATTCTTCTAATGTTATGCTCGAAGGAGAGACATGATTTGGTTTTAAAAAATTACTAATTGTAAGATTTTTTAATAGTGTGGAATGGCCATTCATTGAGGGTCATGTCTTTGCATTTACCAATGTGGCTTGTAAAGTTAACAATATAGCTCAACTCCACGGCTAAATTTTATGAACCCTATATGGTCCCCTTTTATTTCCTTAGAGCAATGTGTGGTTTTCCGTACGCGGAAAATATACGGCTTGTAGTTTGGAAATTCTGAATCCAAGTGTAACGGTACAACGGGTTCAAAATTATTCGGGAATTGGAAAAGTTTTGAAAATCGAACTGTACGGGATTGGACGAAGACGTACTTTTCTACCGAATGAGCAAAAGAATGAATAATTTTATGCATATTTTACATGAAATATATTTGGACTTTTAGGGACATCGAAAATCAATAGCATTTTTACAGAGTGTAATTTTTGCATGCAGTCGGAAAGAAGTCCCTTCGAAAGCCGGCATCCTGCGGTAACTGAATTATTATAAAATTATGCTGCGGGAGGATTAGTTTTACAACCCTACTTAATTAATCTTTTGGAAACGAAAACGCATTTTGAAATTTCGGTTGATATTTTGTGAGTTTGCCCACCTAATGTGCTGGGTCCAGAGAAAACCGGAAGAGCAGATTTGATAACTTGATCGGCGTGCGTCCCTCTGCCATGACTGATTTTTGCGTTGTTTTCAGGCTTTTTTCCCTGGGTATTTCTGTTTTTAATTATTCCCTAGCGTGAGGACGTTTGAGACATTCATATACTCATTCGTCTGGCCAATTTTCTTCAGTTTTAGTAATGATGCTCACAGAACGTGTCACGTGATTTGTGCCTGTCGTCCAGTGAAGAGTGCGAAACGAAGTACACAGAGAAGAAAGTACAAAGCCTCTTCTTAACGCCTTTATTTCTATTGCAGATCCTATGACATCTCAGCACCCATCATGCGTCCAGTCAAAAGCAGTCAAGCAAATGCGTTTTTTCAGTGAGAAGAAACTCGTTACAGTACGTCAGCAGTAAGGAGCGTCAAAAGTAAACATTTTCTAGAAAATTTTAGACCAAAAGACAGTTCCTGAGTGTTCACTGAAAAAAGAGATGACAGTTCCAAGCGGCGGAGCCGAGGCAGCCGAGACAGCCGAAGCAAAACACCCCGCGCATGAAATGGAGTGTCAGGGGATGTGACTGCCACTCTACTGCCACTCGGAGAGGTGGTTGCCAACAAGCCCTACTCTCCTTGTCGCCGCCAAGTGAAAAGTCTGAAATATCTCCCTTATAGTTCAAGAAGATTATCTGTCATCTATTCCAGTTGTGAAAAACGATCGTCAACTACAAACAAGGATAAGTAAGCAACAAGTATCGGCAAACAGCTTGAGTCCAAGAAGACACATAAATGTCCTTTCTCATGCATATTTTTGGTAGGACTGACTTAGAGTAAGCGACCGATCGCGTGAAATGTTGGCAAAAAGTCTAAAATGCGTTTTTGATTAGGAAGGATTA
The DNA here is from genome assembly GCA_902702965.1 of Spirometra erinaceieuropaei. Taxonomy (NCBI): domain Eukaryota; kingdom Metazoa; phylum Platyhelminthes; class Cestoda; order Diphyllobothriidea; family Diphyllobothriidae; genus Spirometra; species Spirometra erinaceieuropaei. The sequence goes on along the minus strand of CACRXP010000880.1, from coordinate 239,542 downwards.
CTTAGGTGGGATTGCAATACTAATTTTCTTGCGACACGATCCTATAATATTTTAGATTTGGCAGGATGTCAGCTTTTTAATGCATTTCTTTTCACTTTACTGTAAAAACCGTACTCGGTAAAAAAATGAATACTTCAGTAACATGCATTTTTACCCTGAGTTGCGATGATTGTGTAAATTTAAATATAGTTTATAAAAAACGAGCAAAAATATTCTTTATTTCACTCGTTTATTAGAAAATCGTATCAACGTCATATTTATACCCGAAGAAGGTGTATGCTTAAGTTTTAATTAAGTTCGTACTTATGAGATTTTTGAAGACCGTGCAATGTCCACTCATACAGCATCGCATCTGTCCGTTTATTACTGCTTCTCATGAAACGTACAGCATGGTCCTCATCCATCGCGGAATTTCATGCACACTATTTATTATCTTTTTAGAAGCATAGAAAAATATGCGATTTACTTTACGCAGAACTCATGCACCATGTAGACTGAAATCACTAGGCCATAATGCAACGACCAATCAGATTCTAATTTATTCGGGAACTACAAAACCTTTTAAAAACCTAATTATACACCTACTTCGAGTAAAAAACATGACTTTGACACGCTTTTCTGATATGTGAGTAAACGAAAGAATATTTGCGTATGTTTTTATAAGCTATATTTGAACTTATAAGACCATCAAAAATCAGTGTAAAAAATACATGCTTATTAAGAAGTCATTTTGTACCGAGTACGGTTTCAACAGGAGATTGAAGAGAGATGCATTAAAAAGCTGACATTCTTCTGAGTCTGAAATATTAAAAGGATTGTGCCGCTAGATAATCAGTATTACAATCCCACCTAAGTAATCCTTCCTAATCGAAAACGCATTTCAGAATCTTGGTCAACATTTCCTGAGATCGCTCACTCGCTGTATGTAGCCCCGTAAACAAGACATGACCGCAGGAGCCGCCTCCAATGCGTGTGGCTTAGGACCACCTTACAGTGAAAGTAGGGTTAGGTAAAAGATTAGGTTTAGAGCTGGATTTAAAGTAAACGGTAAAGTTAATGAAGATAGAGTCTGGAGTTGGGTTAGGGGCTAGTGTTAACTGCAGGGTTAAGGTTTGGGGTAGGGTTAGGGTCAAAAATTAGAACAACGGCTTAGTTTTACAGCGGGATTATAGTTAAGGTTAACACAAGGGAATATTGTGCGCAGGTACACCTTCAGTACTTAACGTAAGGCGTTCCTGTTTCCATGTCCCATTTAAGGGGCCACATAAGTCAATCCTAGCATTAATTTGTAGTAAAATATCTCCTCTTCAAAATTTGTACCCAAAAAACTGACGTCTTTCAGCTTTGAAATAGTTTTTTTTAAATTCCTGATTAATTTTTAGCCTGACCTGTCTTTTCCCCTCATTTACGATTACCAAACTACAATTCGCGACTTTTATTTAAAGAAGCTCACGGATACCTGTATGCAAGGGTTATGACCAAATTGCATACTTTTAGGGGTCATTAATAAGTGGATAGATACAATTCTATTTCAGAAGAAATTTTGCGGTCGTAAAAATCCCATCTTCACAAACACTTTTTAAATCGAAAGATACCACTTGTTCAGTTAGACGGTTTGAAAAGACTTTAATTACTAGGAAACGAGTTCTGGGGAAAATATTTTTAGGCTTGATTCCCGTTAATCATCAAAGACCAAAAAGGCGCAAGTTATACCAATTAAGCAGTCACTTCTAGTGCGTGTGTGAGTTTTGCAGGCAGTCGAATAAACGCACATTTGAAAACCGGCATCTTGGAGCGATCTACAACCCCCCGCCCTAGTACTTCTTCCTGAATAACGTTACATTCTGAAATTTTGGTTGACGCCTTATAGATACATCGCATTCTCTAACTAACATTGTCGTTCTAATTCTGCCATTTCTGTGGAAAGATCGTTATATTGGACATGTCGCGCAGATGCTGTTTTTGAAGGTCAAAAGACCGGCACCCAGTAAACGGTCGTTGTCATTCATTTTTCTGTTTATCTGCTCTAATCCCACGAGCAATTTTGCGCAGGTTTATATAATTAGGTATAGGCGAAGAGCATAACCGACAAAGACAAGGGCGACTGAAGTGGTCATTTCCAGCCTATTAGCCGTCGTCAGCCAGTCATACCCAAGCTCTCTACCATACATATACATTTGATTCCGTGCTCTGTACCATATCCAAGCGTAGCTTCTATTCAAAATAAAAGGCAGCATTCTGAAATGTCAGAGATTCGTATCTGTCATGCATCAGCAGATAGGGACGAATGCGATGTAGCGCCTGCTTTATAAGGCCACCGGTTGAGACACGTTTATCCGCCTTTCTGGCCTGTTAGTATGCATCCCCTGTGTCTTGCCAGTGCTGTCTGCATTTACAGTGGGTGTGCTAACTCGTAAAATGTCAACCGAAATTCATTTTTGTTTCGAAAAAATTAATTAAGTAAGGTTGAAAAATTAATCATCTTGCAGCGTAATTCTGCAATATTTCAGTTATTCCACGACGCCGGCTTTCGAATACACTTCTTTCCCGCAGCATGAAAAAGCTATACTCTGCAAAAATGACTACGTAAATAGCATGCATTTTTCTAATTGATTTTCGATGCCCTTAAAAAACGAATTATATTTCACGAAAAACATGCATAACAATATTCACCCTTTTACTCATTCGGTAGAAAATTACATCTTCTTCCAATTTATACTCAAAAGAAAAGCATTATTTGGTTTTCAAAAACTTTTCCAATTCCGAAATAATTGTCAACCTGACCTGCCGTTACACTTGCATTCAGGATTTCCAAATTAAAAACCATATATTTTCTGCGTACGGAAAATCATACGTTTCTCTAAAGTATTAAGTGAATACTATATGGGGTTCATAAAATTTAGCAGTGGATTTGAGACATATTGTAAACATTACGACTCACATTGGTAAATGCAGAGACATGACGTTTTATGACCGACCATTTCACGGTATTAAAAAATCTCACAATTGGAAACTTTTTAACGCCGAATTATGTCCCTCCTTTGAGTATAAAATTGAAGAAGATGTAATGTGCTACCGAATAAGTAAACTGATGAACATTTTATGAATGTTTTCCATGAAATACAGCTGGACTTTTAGGGGCATCGAAAATCAAGGAGAAAAATGCACGCTACATAAGTAATCATTTTTTCCGAGTCCTTGCATGCGGTCGGAAAGTAGGTCATTCGAAAGCCGACATCCCGAGGTAACTGAATTATTATAGAATTATACTGCAGACTAATTAGTTTTACAACCCTACTTAATTAATCTTTTCGAAGCGAAAACGCGTTTCGGAATTTCAGTTGACATTTAATGAGTTCGCCCACCTACTATAGATTACACTGAAAATAGACTTGCACTGCATCCACCGCATTCTCTCCTCCTGCCCCATCTGGGTCCGGTCAAGAAGACCGGAGGGGGGAGAAGATGCATCTGGCTGGCACGACGTAAACCCCCGCACTCGGTCGTACCACCACATCCTCGGATCCACAACAAACACTTGACCAGAATTTTAACCAACAACAATGAGGAGCGACAAGGATCCCAGTTGGCGCCATGTGAGCCTTCAACTGGACCTGCCAACACATTCCATATGTGTTGACATTTGTTATGGCTATGTATTCCCGTTAACGCCCGCCGATTCCGGTCTAACCCCTGTGTTGGACCAGCGCATCTACCGCGTGGTCGGTTTTTGGTATAAAAATCACCAATCCCACCCACTCTCATTGACGTAGTTCCGCCCCTAGACCACCATGACAGCGGGAAGGGCGAGCAGCGCATGCTGCTTCAGCTCCTCCGACACACAAATCCCCTTCAGACCTCAGCCACCTCCTACGTCAGCCGCCACAACCCAGCTTTTCTTAGAAAACCCTGAGGAGAGTATGACACGCAATCCCGCAGGCAGCTCAGACCAATTAAGATTGTCCTCCTGCTACCCCACTCGTCAGGTGGGGGACGATTAAGCAACCTACCGTTCTCTCACTAATAGAGGGAGGGGCTGAAGGAGGATGCCATACACAGACGTCCCTCATGTCATCTGCACAGATGCAACCCGATGGAATCAAAGCGAAGAGCTCCATTAAGCTGTTTAGGAGAAGAAGATGCAATCGCTGGAAAAAGTTTGGCCGCAGTGGTTTCGGCCATTCTGCCATCTCAAAATTCCCAATGACCAATACGGCAGATATGAGAACAGTTATGAAAGGCTGAGTTGTGAGTCCATAAGCGTTAATCTTCGCCGTCCTCAGAGAATTTTTTCCCTCTTTCAAGGGTTAAGGGTCAGGTTTGTGGGTTAGGTGTTAAGGTTGGGGTCGGGGTTAGGCGTTGGGGTTAGGGTTAGAGGTTAGGAGTCAGAGGTTAAGAATAGAATAGAATAGAATAGGTTTATTGTAGCGCCCCTTGGGCACTGTCAGTCCCCTTTGAACTTAGGAAAAAAACCTAAAACAAACTCGTCAATTTCAACTGCACTTTGACTTCATTTGCTTCGGGTGTCTGGTTAGCCAAAAGAGCGTGAATTAAGAGTTTGTTTTAAGTTAAAAAAAACCTCAGTTCTAAGGGAAAATAATAACTAAATTTTCAAAAATAACGATATTTACAATATAAAAATTAAGGTTTGCAGGCTGGTAGTTTTCGGGGGCATGAATAATATGTCCTTCATGGCAATTGAAGAACTTTGATATCGGCCTGACCTTGAAATTATTTTCCTGTTGGGTAAATTTCGGTGTGCTCTAGTTGCTGGTTGTCAGTCTATCTGGCCAGCTGTAAGGGGGCGGTCGCACAGTTCCTACGTGTTTTTCAGGAGGCTTACCATCGTTGTCTGGACCAAGAGCTGGAAAAGATTAATATATATCAGGAGTAAGAAGCATTCAATGGCAAGTCACAATCAAAACTGTCAAAATACTATTGAATCATGTATCATATTGTTCTTGTTAATGTGAAATTATAGGAGTAGTGGTCGACTGTTTACTACGACCTAATATAGTTCTATATATGTTTAATATGGCTTTAATATAGACATACGCACGACTAATATGCAGGGTTTTATCGAAGGGTATATTTTTATTAGCTTTATAAGGGATATTTAGTGTCAGGTGACATAGCTGATGAAAGCGAGAAAGGGAGTTTAGGTTTGGTGGTTAGGCTGCGGCTTGTCTACTGCAGGTACGGTTAAGAAATAAGACCCGAGCGGGGTTTTTTCTGAACGTGCTTACCATGATGAATTTAGCTCTACTGATAATTGTTTGGTGGCCTCATGAAGATCTGCCTCAACGGTTGGGCGCGAAAGGGCAGTATACAGCTCCGCTGGTCATCGGAGAGATCGAAATCGTCCGATCGGAATTTTGTTAAAGGACGCCGGCACTTGCAGACATTTAAAGCATTTGGACAAACACCACAAATTGTTTTGATGACTGCTGTTCTCTGCTTCCCCAGTGGGATTTATTTACTACACAACGATGAAAATGACTGACTTCAGCTTTCATGTCTTTCGCTTTCTTAGGTTCAAATTAGAATTCAAAAATTACATTAAAATCTAAGAACAAGACCCATCTTGTTTGCGAAGACACATTATTCAAATGGAGCAGACATAAGAGCGTAATAAATTATATTCAATTAAAGCCAAAAAGACCCACACTACATCTCGGTATCCATAATACCAAATGGTGTGATTGCATGGTCTGTCGTAATGTGTTCGTGGAATTGTCAATATGGCCATCAGCGTTCGATGAAAACTCCTTCTTTGATGTGTAGATATGAACGTCTGTGTGTGATCCATCAAGCCTGTGGAGTCTTGAAGGACTAACTTCAAAGCTCTGTCGGGGACGATTACGCAACATACCGTTTACTCATTAATTGAGGGAGGAGCTGGAAAAGGATGCCAGCGATCGCATCTTCTTCTTTCGAACAGTTCAGCTCGCCGCAGCGGTTTCACCCATTTTGCCAACTTAAAATGCCTTTTATCTCCTGGACAGCTCAGTGGCCAATGCAGCAGACTTAAGAACATTTATGGAGGTCTGAGTAGTGAATACATAAGCGTTAATCCTCATCGTCCTCAGAGAAAGTTTTCCTCTGTCAAGAGCATTTGAATTGACTGGGAGAAAATCACTGTTCTTCTGGAGCGTCCATCCTAAGGAAGGACGCCGAGGGGCTCAAATAGATGAAAGGGCAAAATCCACTGCCCCCTCGTCTCTCGCAAATTGAACGTCATGCAAATTTGATAAGAAGTACTCTGTCGAGTGGATAAACGTTTCAGAGTCCCTGGTACATCGTGTGTGGTGCGCCTTAGACGTTGGTCTTCGCGACGTGTCAGCCAATTCACCAAATTCCACTACTAGCTGATTGACAAGCTGGAACAGTCGGTCAGATATGGTTATGTGGCCGCAGCTGAGATAAAAAAAACCCCCAGCCACCTGTAATACGGGACCGATGGTAATATGTCTTTTTACAGATGGGGCCGGGGAACGCACAGGCGACGAGGTCAAGTAATTGTATGCAAAAAGAAAAACTATTGGGCATGCATAGTTGTACTCTGAGTGGCTGGAGAATAATTGCCCTAAGTCCTTACCCTAACCCCCAATCCTGACCCTAAGCCCTATCCGCCGACCCTAGCCCTATCCTTAGCCCTATCCCCCAACCCTAACACTTTAACCCTAGCCCTAATCCTTAACCGCAGCCCTAAACCCTCACCTTGAAACATCTAACTCGAAAGTTAGAAGGAGAGGACAGGCCGAAAGTCAAGAAGGACCACCGGCATTTGGCCAAGAAGGGTAGACACGGCAACAAAGGAACAAGGCCGCCAAGAGAACAGACACCGCAACGCACAGCAACGCCATGTCAGCGTAATCACACCAACTCAAAGTAATTAAGTAGGTGAACAGTATAGTGTCCATCAGGTGCGGCTTCATAACCACATCTTACCAAACAGTCAACTGGTGAATAAGATTGCAATTATAGAATGAGGCCGACACAGGGAGCTTTATCGATTCCACAAAAAGTCAGGTTGGTTGGGAGGAGAGAGTGCGCTAAGGGCTGCGCTGGTCTACGACACGATAGAATAATTCACGCGCAAGTCAACGGTGCTGCGTTTGCTCCGTCGGGTAGACAGCGGATGTCGTCGTTCGTGACCGTCGTGGGTGTTTGTGTTATCATTGAAGCCTTCGCTACCCGTGCAGCATGCCTTCAGTTGTCGACGTACAGTAGATGTGCTAACTCATGAAATGGCAACCAAAATTTCGAAATGCGTTCTCGTTTTGAAAAGATAAATTAAGTAGTGTTGTAAAACTAATCAGGATGCAGCATAAATCTATAATGATCCAGTTACCTCAGGGTGTCGGCTTTCGAAAGAACTTATTTTTGGCTGCATGCAAGATCTATACTCTGCAAAAAATGACTACTTAAGTAATATGCAATTTTCTCATTAATATTTGATGCCCTTGAAAATTCAATTATATTTCAAAGAAAACATGCATAGAAATACTCATTCTTTTACTTATTCGGTAGAAAATCACGTCTTCTTCCAATTTCATATTCAAAAGAAGAGTATAATTCAGTTTTAACAGTTTCTAATTGCGAGATTTTTAATACCGTTAAATGGCCGTTCATGAAACGTCATGTATCTGCATTTACGAATGTGGCTTGTAAAGTTAACAATATTGCTCAAATCCACTGCTTAATTTTATGAACCTCATGTAGTCTCCTCTTAACACCGTACAGGAATGCATGCAATATTGTTAACTTTACAAGCCACATTCGTAAATGCAGATACATGACGTTTCATGAACGGCCATTTAACGGTATCCAAAATCTCACAATTGGCGCACAATTTGGGGCATCGGAGTGCTGAGTGAACTGTTCGTGTCTGAATGTGTGGCCTACGCAAAAAAAAACTCGTGAAACTTTGACTGAGGTGCTCCAGCGGGCTTTCAAATGGAGTAGACTATTCAGACGAGGCTACAAAAATGAATTCCTGCATGGCAGGACGCTGGCCTTGCAATAGACGTATCAACCAGTCAACTGTTTAAATAAAGTTGGTGAAGGATAACTCATTAGGTAGCGCGTTTTGCTCGTTTATTGTCGATGCCTGCCTAGATTTAACTGTATGTTGCATAATGGGAGATTACCCACAGTATCTAGTCAATTTTATCAAATGCGTTTTCCGTCAGGATAAGGTAGTTAGGTTGGCTCGTAATATCGATTATCGTGGGACATAATCCCACATACTCCGGTCACGCCAGGATGTCGACATTTAAATTAATTTCTTTCCAGCCGGCTGTAAAGACTACACTCTTAAAAAAGGCTGCCAAATTAGTATGAATTCTTACCCTTGATTTTCAGTACCATGAGTAAAAAATTACGTTTTCTTTAGATTTCACACTCGAAGAAAAATTGGCTTTCGGTTTCAAAAAGCCTCCTCGCCCCTCAATAAATCTGAACCCGACCTGCAGTTGCGCTTGAGCTTAGGGTGTCCGAACTGTGTACTGCATACCTTTCGTGTAAGGATTACGACGGATCCGCAAGTGACCGGCTGAGCCGATGTGCAGTGCGCATGCGTGGTGGCAGTATGCGCAGGATAGGTTATTGGTGGTGGTGATTGTGCTGCGGAAATGAGTAACACTGGTAGTGGGGTTGTTTTCGGATGTACGAGGCGAGTTTAATGCGTCAGCGTTGCGTTGAATTCCGCTGTTGTGGATGCTCATGTGACTGAGTAGGCCCAAGCGGTGACTTAATGTGCGTGGGCTGTGTGAGCGCATATTCGGCGAGTATGTGTTGGTGTTTCTTGCACTGCTTGGTCAGTCATAGTGCGATGGGCTCACAGGAGACCGATCAGGCCGATGCGTGGTGCGCAAGGTGCGATCTCAACGGGGACAGGTTAGTATCAAGATCGCATTGCTGGTGGTAGGAGCGATGGTGATTGTAATGGTGGATGGCAGGGCATCGAGAGTGTTCTCATGGGTGTTGGAATCGTTAGTGACTGTAGGTGTCGTCGCATGGGCTGCGGCAGTGATGATGGAGATGTTGACGACAGTGGCAGAAGTGGCGGCAGAGGTGGGAGTTGGTTCACCGGTAGTGGTGGTGGTGGTGGTGGTGGTGGTGGTGGTGGTGGTGGTAGCCGTCGTGAGGGTTGAGCTGTTTGCGACAGGAGGACTGTAGAGCAAGCAGTAATTAGTGATGTAGTATTGTTGTTCTTGTTCTATTGGTTCCGAAGGCGTCTGACGGGAGCGAGACGCACGCAAATGTCCGTTGACATTGGGGACACTTTGGAAGGGGTGACGCGGGGGGCTTTGAGTCCGCAACTCTGGAGACTTCGTTAGTCGTTCTTTCGGCTTTGGCGAGCGACACCCGGTTGACTTCGAAGATGGCTTTAATGCTTTCCTCCGGGCCAGTCAATCTTGGACAAGACTCTCCCAGCCCTTCGGATTTATCATTGAGCGAGGTCCGCATGGTGTCCTTGTATCGTCGTTTTTGCCGTCTTTGTCGGTTAGCGTACGCCATATACTTTAGGGTAAAGTGATTTCATACTAACAGCTCAGGTAGTAGACAACAGTCCATACACGCGTGTTTCACCGATATTCTGGCGCTGCTTGACACAGCTGCGAGGTATTCAGCTCGTCAATGGGTCCTCCAGCATTCCTTGTCTGCTTTCTGGTAGATACTCCAATTTAGAAATTGCTGCTTTTTGATTTCCTTAGAAATTAACTGCGAACTTGGAGTAGATCCGTATCTTTAAGATCTATATGCTCCGACCAGAAAGCAGACAGGAAATGGTGGGAGACCCACTTACGAGCCGAACCCCTCGCAGCTGTGTCATGCAGCGCCAGATTATCGGCAAAAAATGCGTGTATAGGTTTTTACTAATACCTGTGCTGTTAGTATGGAATCACTTTACCCAAAGTATACTACCGGCTTCCTGTCGACAGTTAATGAATATTACGTGGTTATCCGCTGTGGCTGATGGACTTGGGCTCAAATATTTATATAGTAAAACTTTGGTCTGAGTCTATAGACCTCGAATAAAGTGATCCAATCCAAGTTCGCACTTAATTTTTGAGGAAATTAAAAAGCAACACAATCTACCATGTACCAAAATAAGTAACAAAAAACCTGTCCCAGGAATTTCGAATGTCCAGAAATCTGCAAGGCCAGAAAGCCCATATTGTAGAGGAGAGAGAAGCACCGCCTTCCGTTATGTGATAACCCTGCGTTTTATTCGTATTGACCCGATAGTTCGATCGTCGTATCCGCTGCGTGTCCACTGTATGCTCCGCAGCGAGGTGGTTCAGACGCGTATCGACCCAACGGCAGAGAATACCAAGACAAAAAAACTCAGAACCTCCAGACCATTTCTGCCTTCTGATAGTTTATATTAATACATGGATTAAATAATCTAATAAGCTTGACTGCACCTGTTCCTCGCGCGAGTCAGTTCGACACTTACTACAACCACTTCCGCAATTCTTATTTTGCGGTTAGCAACCTTAACAAATGCAACAAAGCATGCTGTTTACGTTTTGTTTTCCTTAATTTTACATTTCAGTGTATTGTACAGAAAGAAGAGGTGTCTCAGAGTTTAAAATCTGCACCTAACAGTGGGAATCCCAGAAGGGCGAGGGAGTATTCGGGGTGCGATAGCAGGCTCAGCTGTCGGCTGACATCACGTCAACTAGGATCCGTGCAGCCCCCCATTGTTGTTATAGCATAAAATCCTGGTCAATTGTGTGTTCTGGACCAGGAGGTATGGTGGAACGCCCAGGTGCAGGTTTACGGCGTGCCAACCACCCGGAGTTTCGCCCACCTCCGGTTTTCCTAACTCCGGTTTGACACTGGTCCAGGTGCGGTAGATGCGACGAAAGTCTCTTGTAGCCATAAACTAATCCACAAGCAAGTTACCGTCCCTGCTCTCATTCGGCGGTGAAGCAAACGGTGGACATCGTCGAGACCGACGTTCGAGTGCCGTTTGGTTAAGTTATTCCCCTCCAGTGTCTCTAACAGTCTTCTAAACAACGACAACATCTTACTACTATTTTGAGAGGAATGTGCTGGGGTGGCACCATTCCGAGGGTGAACACTTGAGCCAAGTGGTGTTTGCTCGGGCGCAAAACTATTCACACGCAAGGGTGACATCAATTGGCACTTTGGTCTGACAAGTGAGCAAACTGCGCCCCCCCCCTTCCTCCCCCATTTTCAAGAGGTCCGTAAAGATCTTGGCTCCGCTGATGAGACGGTACTCTGATAGCTGAACCATACACCTAAAAAATTTGACGGAACGCGTCTTCGTTTTGCTGGAAAGCTGTCTTGCTTCTGCAATTGCTTTTTATCTATTCTGGTAGACTTACTTTCTGACGATAAATGTGACTGCATTGAGACAAGATTCGATACACGTCTTTGTGTCGATTGAGCTCTACGTTCATCTATGATCACTTTCGTGTCTCTTCCACAAAACTATTTAGCCGACGTATATTAGTAGTGATTTGTTTCGTCGCTCTGTCGATTTAATTTAACTACCATCCCTCACATCGTACGACTCACGAGAACTGCTGGATGCGATTGCTTAGCTGAACCCTTTTATGAAGGCAAGCGTACCAACAAAGACTAGACAGACTGGGATGACTGCTTCTGGCCTGTTAGCCGTCGTCAGCCAGGCAGACCCAATTCCAGGTTTGGATGGACCTGAAATTCTGACTGGGGGTTTATTATTCCAGCACTTTAGCATCGAGACACTGGTTCGTCGTCCAGTCTATTGTTTTTTTTTTATACATGTTACTCTTCAAACGGCTGCGTCCCTGTCTCACATGATTAAAGTGGGGTCGCACACCGGCCGACTGCGCTTAGTCCGCGCGGGTTCCTAGCTATTGGCTATTTCAATAAATGTTACGCGAAATTCTGAAATGCGCTTTCAACTCGAAAGGGTTACTTGACTGGTAATTATCGTGCAGCATAATCTCAAGATATTTCAGTCACGTCAGGATAACTGCTTTTGAGCAAGCTTCTTCCGCCCGCCTGGTTAAAGTGCATTCTGCAAAAACGACTACTCAAATAGTATGGATTTTTTCCATTGATTTTAGATACCCTTATAAATTTGAATATATTTCTTAGGAAACATGCACAGAAATATTCGTTCTTTAACTCAGTCGATACCAAATTACGCATTCTTCAAATTTTATGTTAGAAGTCAGAGAGAATCTTTTGGTCCCGGAAAGTTTCTCATTATGAGATGACTAAGATTTTGAAATAACCGTTCATTAAACATCGCGTCCCTAAATTTACTAATGTCGCTTGTAAAGTTTATAAAATGGTTCAATCCCACTAGAAGATTTTATAAACCCCATATGCTATCCTCTAAAAATCGCATATATATGTATGACTTCCCATAAAAGGAAAATATATAGATTTTAGTCGAGTGACCCTGAATGCGGGCGAAACGGCAGGTGGAGCTCAAAATTATTCGTGAATTGAAAAATCTTTTAAAACCGAGGAACGCTTTTTCTTCGGGTATGAAATGTGAAGATGTTATCTGCTACCGGACGAGTGAAATACGAAAACTTTTATACATTTTCCGATGAAATATACTTAACTCTATAATAACACCAGAAATCGGTGGGAAAATTCATGCTACTTAAGTATTCGTTTTTTGTCGAGTGTAGTTTTATGCAGGTGGCCGGAAAGAAGCTCGTTCAGAAGCCTGTAAATGAAGTTGACGTCTGAATACCACATCTCATGCGTGACCCGTTCCGTCTTTGAGCTGAATCGGGCCACCCATTTTCGGTTGTTGATTCCGAGAAGTGCACAATAATTTCATTTTTTTCATTCGGTAACTATTTACGCCTTCTTCAAATTTCATACTTGCAGGATGAGCTTCTTTTGGTTTTAAAAATGTTTCTAATAATGAGGTATTTTGAGACTGTGAAATACCCGTTCATAAAACATCGTGTGTCTACATTCACCAATGTGGCTTGTAAAGTTTACAATATGGCCCAAATTCAGAGGTAAATTTTATGAGAACATATGTTATCTTCTTAAAGACATAAAGAAGTAAGTGATTTTCCGTAAATGGAAGAAATACGGCTTGTAGTTTAGAGAACTCGAATACAAGTGAAATGGTGAGCCGAATTCAAAATTATCCGTAAACCGAAAAGTCCTTCAAAACGGAACGTTGCTCTTTGTTCAGGCATACAACCTGGAGAAAACGTAATTTGCTACCAGGTGAGTGAGGAAAACTAAAACGTTCGGCGCACCGTATGGCTTAATTTATTTTTAATAGTCACTGATACCTTGAAGAAGAGAAATAGTTCACAGAATCAGGTCTTTGTACTACTGAAATCTCGAAGAGTTCGCTCGAATCACCATCCTCAAAGAATGAAATGCGCAAGGTCAGCCAGTTTAAGATCAATTTTTCTCTCAGTTTGGTCCATTGACCTTTTAGTGGATGTTTCTGGTGGGTTCGAAAGCTACCTGTGTTGAGACAAAATCCCGGATGAGGGGAACTGTGTCTCCGTGGGAGTCGGGTGAGCCGGCGGTCGGACAGCTTGCCGTCGGTTTTCTTGAGTTCGATGTGACGGTCTTGCCCTGGTATTTGTGCACAGGACTTAATCTTTGTGTTCAGGACTTACTCAGCTCCAGGAAAGTCAGCATGTCTGTTGATTGGGTTGGCACCTGTGTACCCCACCTTAATCGTGACGCGGTATGTCCTTGAGCTTAACCGGTCCACCCTCTTTTGCGAGGAGCGTTTGGTCGGAGGAGGAATCATCTTTTTAAAATGTACATTTTTTAAAAACCGGCACGTTATGCCGGCTGGTGAAAAACTCATTGTAGCGCTCCCACCGCTAAAAGAAAAGATATGGATCTTCTTTAAGAACTCTGCATAGCCAACGGCTATCCCTAAGCAGGGGAAGTCAGCCGTTGTCGACCGAGTTCAGTGCAGCTGCGAGATCTTCAGTTATGTTGAAGGAACCGGCCGAGGACTGCAAACTCCAATTCATGAGCCCCAGCTGACCGTGTGAAGGTTGGATTCAACAACACATGCTGCGCATCCTCAAACTTCACGACATTGAGATTGTCGGTCTACGCGGTGATCATACATCAAGGCAGGTGCAAGATGCCTTGATGTCCACGGAGTGCTAAGTCAACCGCCACATCAATCTGCCTCTCCCTATCTGGTTTTACGATCCTTCTTAACTTGAGACGGTGATGGCGTGCAACAGTCGTCGCCACCAAATTCCGCCGAAAGAGAGGACGACACAGGTCATGGTGAAACAGAGGTCAGAAACAGCCCCTCAGTCGTCATTGGCCGCCTACGCACTAAGAAAAGTGTGTCACATAATGAGAGCTGTGCACAAGACTCACCAGCCTCTGAAGATGGGTAGAAGAAATCACCACTTGGAACGTCAGGTCTCAAATAAACATGCCCCCTTGAACGCCTCCTCTTCTTCTGAGACTGCAGATCTCTCCCGCCTCGGCCATGACGAGGGCGTGTCGATTAACGGTCACACCAAGAACCAACAACGGTGGTGAAATTGCGACGATTAGCAACTGGGGTGCGAAATAAAAATCCATGATCGCATGAAGTAGAACTCATTGTGCTGGTCATGTGATCACATGGCAACTGCGCCCCGTGTGCCTCCAGTACCCTTACCTGAGACCGTGCCTGATGATGGGTTAGAGTGTGAATCCGAAACGTCAGGCCAGTGAACTTCTTGTTCCAATAGTCGCATCTTCTTCTAAACTACTTTTTCGAACTCGCCTATCCGCTTCTATCGGCATAGATAGGACATTTAAACTGTTCTGATGAATTTATGCTTTAATCCGAGTACTACTGGGGAGTGCAAGAATTCACAAAAGGGGTGATAGGGCAGTGAGGAGTTTTGTTTATCTTCCCGCCGGCGCTACGGCGCCAAACCCACCCACGAGTGGCGTTCACCGACCTATCCTGAAAGCAGGGCGGAGTACGACGTAGGCTTCTCCTCCCTTGGGGTTCCAATCTAGAGTCTACGCATGCGGTTGCATAGTGACGAATGAACAGATATTAATGCCGAACATCGAGAAAGACGAGGGAGCAGGTGATGGTCGCCTAGGGGGGGGGAGGCGCGGGTGACAAACGGTTCCGGGTCAAGTAATCATCATGCCACTAATTAACAGCGGTGAAGAAATCATGGGGATTAACGACTTGCGTACGAACCGACAAGCACCCTTGCCGGAAAGTCCAACCTCACTTGTCGTATTCATCTGATATTGCTCCATCAGATTATCATTTGTTTTGGTCGGTGCCATATGGCCTTGCTGATTAGCGCTTCGGTTCCTTATCGCACACACGTTTTACTTGTACCTCATTCCCATATAAATGCACTGGCCCGATGAAAATGCATCGAAAGCACGCGTATGCTCGCCAAATGCTCTTCTGAACTGCTTCATGGGACTTTTCGTAACTCCAATGAAAAACTTAAAAATTGACTCAATCAATGAATTTTTTCAGTGTCAACAGTTTTTCTATCGCGGATTCCATTTGTTACCCGGAAGAAGGGAGAGGTTATAATTTCAGATAGACAGTAATTTGAGTAAAATATATTGCATACTTAACAATGGTAGATGGGTGCGCATTGATCGCGTTACGGAACTCACTCGTCCCGTCGCCCCCTACGCGCTCTCTCTCGAGCCCCTCCAGCAGCCGCACAGTGGCGCGTAATGTAGGCAGAATAGCACCGTCGACAAAGACTAGGGAAGACTGGAATGGCCATTTCTCACTTATTAGTCGTTGTCAGCCAGTCGTACCCAACCCCAGAAGTGTGGGACACTTCGGATTCGATCTCGTGACCTGCTGGTTAGAAGTTTAACACCTCTAACCACTGGGCCGCGGGCTCGTTGTCCTGTCGGTTGCGATTGGCGTTCACCGACCAGTCCTGAAAGCAGGGCGGAGTATGGCGTAGTCTTCTCTTGCCTTGGAACTCCGATCTAGAGTCTACGCATGCGGTTGCATAGTGACGAGTAAACAGAAATTGAAGCCGAATATCGGTAAAGACGAGGGAGCAGACGGTGGTCGCCTAGGTCACCCTTTCCGTCAGCGGGTAACAGACCATGCCCCAACTCCGATTATGAGGGTGTGAGTCCCTGCAATAATAAAAGGTTATTAGGTTCATTGCTCAGCGACCAGACAGCCCTGGCTGAACTGTCAGGTCATCCAGCCCTGTCTTCGTGACTTTGCTGACAGCAAACGACAAATACGTTAGATAGGGTCTTCAGGGGTCGCAGGGCCTTCTGCGGCGCTGTCTATTACCCTTAAATATGCTGAACTATATACTGAACTAGATTCATTCCCAAACGGTGACTGAAACACACTGTTTTCTCAATTTCATCCCCAGCCCCCGCTTGTTTTGCTACCCTGGCCATACTTCAAACCTCCAAAAGCGCAGCAGTGCTTTCCACTCCTAGCCTGAACATACTTCGGTGTTAAGTGTCAGTACGAGACAAACATGCTAACCTTCTCAGGACTGTTTTCTGCGAAACTGGAGCCTGAAGTCATCCCCACCCCTTACCCCCTGTTCATCACGCAGTTATTTGACCTGTCTAGTTCACACGTACACTTCAGTCACCAAATGAAGTTAGGACTTTGTTAATTAATGCTGCATATGAAGTTTACAACACTACAGGATATTACGAGTCCTAGATAATATCTTCTTAGTGGTAAAGAGTGGCGTATACAGTTTGTACATTAGAAGCCTTAAATGAAAATGCAACGACAGATCTGACCCAAAAGGTAAAGATATTTTATAGGCAACATATGTCATTCCTTCGAGTGTAAAATTTAAAGAAGACGTGATTTTCCACCAAGTGAGTTGAACAAAGTAATTTTATAGCTGTTTTCCGTAAAATATATCTGTCGGCAGTCAATGGAAAAAATTAATACAACATAAGTAGCTACTTTGTAATAGGTGGGATTTTTCGGCGCAGTTGAGAAGAAACGCATGCATATGCCAGCATCCTGGAGTGACGACTGCATGATAACCAATACTGCAACCCGATCCAAGTAATCCTTCCTAATCGAAGACGTATTCCAGAATTTCAGTCAACATTTCATGAGATTGGTCACTGGCCGTAAAACTTAATGAAGTTGGATTTTAACACTGATTTCCGACGCCCGCACATATTTAAACATACTTCCGTAGCAAAAGCAAAGAGCATTTAGTCCAAACGTTCATCTTATGGAAAGTAAGGTTTTCGAGACATTTTGGACTTTAATGAGAAAGTATTTCTGTTTTGGGCGGTTTATTAGCCTTTGTGCCCTTTAAAAAAAATCGCCCCTTTCAGTCTTCCTTAGGATGTCCATCCTATACGCCAGAATGTCTCATAAAACAAATAAATATTAGCTTGCATGGTTCTACAGAAAGAGATATTGTATTGCATATATTACGAGTACCAGTAAGGAATCCAGGCTTAGCGAACTATGCGTACAACTCTTCGAGTGTCTCAATAATTTGCAGAACTGCAAACTTTTGAAAGTTGACGCATGATTTGAATTCCAGCATCCGCGTTGACGAAGGCCAATGCTGCAAGATAATCGTCATCGAAAAGGACTGTGTGTTCATTCTTTCTGTAAAATGGGATTAAATCAATACAGACATCGCGGGTGGGGCGAAAAAGTGCCCATACTATTGTGTGGAAATTCGGATTGAGGGGGTATTTCCTACCAGTCGGCTTTTAAATCACACCTCGGTAGCCTTAGGTAAAGAAGCGGGCCAAAACAGTCATTTCTAATGAGAACGAAAGGAGTTCAATAGTGATGACATCTGTATCATAGCTCGAAAGCATGTGTGGGCGATTTTGCACATTTGCGGAAAAAACTACCCATATGGTATTTGGACAGGGATCCAGGTGACTACAACCAATGGTAAACAGTCGTAGGCTGTCCAAAAATAGACGGTAAATACCTAAGGGGGAAGAGTGGTCTGACTCTCACTGTTGCTGAACAATAAATATTTTTTTCGTGTACATTTAGAAAGTGTGACATGCTGTAACCGGAAGGGCGCATATGGGGAGATTTTTTTGGCTGACAATCAATGACATGCGAGTCATCTTAAATTATTGTAAAAGTGAGTTCTGTAATAATTCGTAAATTGGTAGGTCCTAACAAACGCATACTGTTGAACCATTACATTTTTTTCAGAAATCAGTGCATAAGCCTGGAGCAATTTATTCAGTAAAAATCTTTCAATTTTGGCCTGAAGTTGACAAGGACATTTCGGCGAAAATCCAGCTTATTTCGGTAGAAGCCGGTATTCTATCGTGACCGAAGCATGTTGATATTATTTTGCACGACAATTAATTTCACATTCCTACTTAGGTGGTCTTTTCTAGTCGAAGACACATTTTGTAATTTCGGTCAATATTTCATGTGATGGTACATCTACTGTAAGTTGAAGGCGCATTTACCGATCTAGTCGCGCTTGGAGGCTAAAGCAGGAGCCCTGAAGATAGTCACCCTGCGACTGGTAATATAGGTAGAGGGAGAACGGGATGGCAATGTCTGGTCAGTCAGGAGGCTCGAACCCGCGTTGTTTTAGCCAATAAGCATTAGAAAGTCCAAAACCCTAACCTTTAATTTGCTTTAGATCAAGTACAATAGGTGTGCTAACTCATGAGATGTTAATCGAAGTGCTGAAATGCGTTTTCGACTCCAAAGGGTGACTTAAGTAGGGTTGTAATAGTAACCACCGTATGGCATAATCCTATGATAATTCGGTAATTTTTGGGTGCCTGCTTTCGAACGAACTTCTCTCCAGCCGCATAAAAAATAGCACTCTGTAAAAATGACTTTTTAATTAGTATACATTTTCTGAAGAAGAAGAAGAAGAAGAAGAAGAGGGTTCGACCACCGGAACATTTTGCATATTTTTCTGAGTTTTTAGACTCGTGCAGGAGTCCACCGTCATTATGCATTTTCTCATTGGTTTTTGTTGTCCTTGTAGATTCCAATATATTTCGTGGAAAACATGCATAAAAATATTCATTCGTTTACTCATTCGGTAGAAAATCATGTCTTCATCAAATTTTTTGATTGAAGGAAGAGTAGAATTTGATTTTAAAAACCTTTTCCAGTTCCCGAATAATTTTGCAGCCAACACCCCGTTACAGTGGCATTAAGGGTTCCCAAACTACAAGTTTTTATACTTTTCTTGTACGGAAAATCATACATTTCTCCACAGTATTAAGAGGACGCCATACAGGGGTTCATAAATTTTTCAGTGGACTTGAGCTATATTGTAAACTGTACAAGCGGCATTAGTAAATGTAAAGACACTGAGTTTTATAAACGGACATTTCATGGCCTTGAAAATCTCACGATTAAAAACGTTTTAAAACCGAATTATACTCTTTCTTCAAGTATGCAATTTAAAGAAGACGTAATTTTCTGCAATTGAGTAAGAGAATAAGTATTTTTATGCATGTTTGCTATGAAATATATTTGAATTTAGAAGCACATCGGAAATTAACAGATAAATTTCATGTTACCTAATTAGTCCTCCTTGCAGAGTGCAATTTTTGCAGGCGGCAGAGAAGAAGTTCGTTCAAAAGCTGGCATCGTGGTGTAACTGAGTTATTATGGGATTATGCTGCAGGGTGGTTAATACAACAATACTACTTAAGTCACCTTTTCGAGTCGAAAACGCATTTCAGAATTTCGGTTAACATTTCATGAGTTAGTACCTCTACTGCACATGATACGCGGTTGGCAATCCCTAAATGCTGCTGAAAATGCGGAAACCCCTTCAAAATATACCGCACCGAATAAATTTTAAAAGTCCAAATTTGCCATTCCCTTAAGCATATTTATTGAAAAAAATAAAACCCACCACAAGATTAACACGGTGATTTTGTACTAGGTTCCAACTAGCAACGGACACATATAGAAGGTACAGAGATAGCCCGATATACCATACTCGAAAGCATAGATAATAACTAAAAGCCCAGAAACGCGTGTTTCACCGATATTCTGCCGCTGCATGGCACAGCTGCAAAGGGTTCGTCTCATCAGTGGGTCCCCCGGCGTGCCCTGTGTGCCTTCTAGAAGATTCTTCACTTCCGAACTTGAAAGTTTTTTTCAATTTCCTCTGAAATTTATCGTTAACTTGAAGTAACTCAGACTATCTGAGACTTTTCGGCTCCAACTGAACTTTGATACGATTATTTGGGGCGAAGTCCGTTGGCCATTACGGAATAACCGCGTAGCAGTCATAAACTGCCAACAGGCAGCCAGAAGTACGTATTGAGACAACACAGATCCTAACCTATAAAATCCCAAATCGACTGATTTACTCCAAGTTAATGAATACTTTCTGAGGAAATGAAAGAGTTGTAATATATGGAGGACTTATAGCCCAGGTAGGTAGTTGCTTTTAACTAGTGTGGATTGTACAACAGGCTGGCATTTTGCGCGGATTGTAGTTAATGCTAGTGAGTATTGCATCCACACTTAAATAATTCGTTTTGCTTGCATTTTGGCGCTCCCTCAAGCAAGCTTTTAATGTTCACCACTGGGAACGCATTTGTATCAGACGTCCTTTTCCATTCTCCCAAAATATCCCCCTTCCACCAATATACGCTGCGCCAGTTCCCCAGTGAACAACTGTCCTCAACTTCCAACCTATAAATTCAGTTCCATCTGTTCTCTTGCTACCGTCTGTGGCGGCGATTCGGCATTACTTCAAACAACTTGTATCGGCAGCACAACTGACTCGGTCTGTCAGGGGAGGTTGGAAGCCCCCTTGTCGGACAGTTTGCACTCTGTGTGCCAACCATCTCCGCAGCATACCAAAAAGACTAGATGATGTGGGTTATTTTTAGTCTCACATGTCCGTTTTTTGAATTTATTTTATTAATTTTACTATTATCATTTATTCATAGATGTTTTGGCAGTGTTTGAATAATTCATATTGACCCAACTGTGAAAAAATCGACGCCTCGGTCGGATTCGAACCCATGCAGTAAGGGGAAGGCTTTAGTACAGCCAACGCTCTAACCACCTGAGCTACGAGGCCCCGCCGGACGACGCGAGTTTAATCACATTTGGGTCAAGTTACCCGCCCCACCTGCTGCAACGTCTGGAATCCACAAAATCTGATACAGTGAGCTGACTGCCCAGACAGGATTTCCTAAGTAATTCACCCAGAATCCACCAGATGAATACCAGGCTTACGTAATTCATGGATGTTTTGGCAGATTTTGAATCGTCCGGCGGGACCTCGTGGCTCAATTGGTTAGAGCGTTGGCTGTACTAAAGCCTTCCCCTTGCTCCGGGGTTGGAATCCCACCGAGGCACCGAGTTTTTCACAGTTGGGTCAATATGTATTATCATTTATTATAAAGAGTGTGCCGGTAAATGAGAGACCAGAAGGAAATTTCGGATAAAATTAGTGCAGAAGGAAGTGGCAAATAGCAAAGATTTGCCCTGTAAGATGTGGTTATGTAGCCCCACCTGGTGGACACAGCACTGTTGGAGTTGGGGATTAAGATTGGTGGTTAGGGTTGGAGGTTAGGGTTAGAGTTAAGGCAACTATTTCTCACCCACTCAGCGCGCAACCGCGCATTCCCAATAGCTTTCCTTTTGCATACAACTACTTGACCCCGGCCACACCTGTAAAAACCTCTATTACCACCGGTCCCGTATTACAGGTGTGTGGGGTTTGTTTACTTCAGGTGGGGCTGAATAGTCACAACTGACTGAATGCCCGCAAGTCGCCGGTGCGGTTGTATCTCCTTAGTACCCGAATAAAATTGTACATGTTTGCATGTCTGGTGTGACTTTTTGAGTAGTTGTGGGACCTATGACAGGCTGGGAAGTCAATAGGACTCGAGTGGATGAAAATAAAGCGAAATCTGTTTAACTGGGCCACATTGGGCAAGTTGTTGTGGGCCTAAGTTTTGAACTTTTGGTTCGTTCGTAGGCCCAGTAGAACAATTTTGCTAGCTGGCATTGCATATTTTCGAGGCACCATGACTGTGCGCGGGCAAACCGCGTGAATACGCCATCGGAGAGACCGGAGTTAGCTTGAACCAATCAACAGACAGGATCTTATCGAGAGCCTGCAAAAAGCTGC
>CACRXP010000880.1:173283-217253 GCA_902702965.1 Spirometra erinaceieuropaei | reverse complement strand
TGCCTGTTCTCCTAATCAGCCCCCTCCCCCCACCCATGACTCGCAACCCTCGGCCGCCAGACCGTCTAGCTGGATGACGTGTAATCATCACCATCGGCATCTAGCTGACGTGGTCGTTTTGCCGCGTGCAGTGCCACGTCGACCGCAGGGCCGCTTTAGACCATTTGACTGAGCTACTGACCATCGGGGTGATTTCCGCGTCCTCCCGAAATGCAGTCTGTCCTTACGGCTTGGTCGCCCCGGTTCCTTCTGTTCTGTGACAGTCCCCCGCCCAAGTAAGCGAGGCTGTTCCGCTAAAGAGTGCAACACATTCGCCCCCTGTAGCTGGGATACTGCTATAGAGGGGAGGGGAGCAGAGTCAGTGCGTGACGCAACTACTGCCGCACATGGGATGGGTGTGGCGACATGCCTGGGCGTTGTCACCTTCAGCCACTGCGCCCTACCCCACCACCAGTTTGCCGACATACTCGGACAGTAGACTGCTGCATGGGATAAGAGAGAGTGAGAGAGAGAGTGAGAGAAAGAGAAAGAGGTTGACTTTGGCGTGTCCACCCCCATGGCACATCGACGCATTCCTCACTAACAGTAAGTCTGACACGGAATAGCATTACCGACAAAGACAAGGGAGACTGGAATGGCCATTTCTGGCTTATTAGCCGTCGTCAGCCAGCCATACCCAACCCCGAAGTGTGGAACACCCGAGGCTCGAACTCGCGACCTGTTAGTTAGAAGTCCGCGCCCCTAAACACTGGGCCACGAGCCCGTTGTCCTGTCGGTTTTCGATCGGGAGTATACAATGGTAGAAGCGCTCACCGATCGTTCTTACGGATCTCACTGGTTCCGTTGTGCCTTACGCGTTCTCTCTCGAGCCCAACCAGCAACCACACAGCGGCGCATGATATAGGCAGTAGGGCATTACCGACAAGGACAAGGGAGACTGAAATGGCCATTTCTGGCTTAGTAGCTGTCGTCAACCAGCCATGCCCAACCCCGAAGCGTGGAACACCCGAGGCTCGAATTCGGGATCACTTGACCACGAGCCCGTTGTTCTGACACGCTTGAATTTATGACGACGCGCTAAAGTTCGTGGCTTGGGAGGCTGCCGACTGATGGGGTAAATCGCTCCGGGTCCTCCCCCCCCCGCAAAACCCCGGGTGCATTCTGCGGGAGGCCGGCCGTTTGTGGCATAAGTAGATGTGTTAGTTAATTTTGCCAGACACTACGGTAGATGTGCTAACTCATGAAATATCAACCAAAATTTCGAAATGCGTTCTCGTTTCGAAAAGATAAATTAAGTAGTGTTGTAAAACTAATCATGATGCAACATAAATCTATAATGATCCAGTCACCTCAGGGTGTCGGCTTTCGAAAGAACTTATTTTCGGCTGCATGCAAGATCTGTACTCTGCAAAATAATGACTACTTAAGTAGCATGCAATTTTCTCATTTATTTTCGATGTCCTTGAAAATTCAATTACAATTCATGGAAAACATGCATAAACATATTCATTCTTTTACTTATTCGGTAGAAAATCACGTCTTCTTCCAATTTCATACTCAAAAGAAGAGCATAATTTGGTGTTAAAAAAGTTTCTAATTGTGAGATTTTTTTAATACCGTTGAATGGCCGTTCATGAAACGTCATGTATCTGCATTTACGAATGTGGCTTGTAAAGTTAACAATATTGCTCAAATCCACTGCCTAATTTTATGAACCTCATATGATCTCCTCTTAACACCGTAGAGAAATGCATGGTTTTCCGGACACGGAAAATATATGGCTTGTAGTTTTGAAACCCTGAATGCAAGTGTAACAGCAGGTCAGGTTCAAAATTATTCGGAAGTTAGAAAAGTTTTTTTAAAACCGAATTGTACTCTTCTTTTGAGTATGAAATTGGAAGAAGACGTGATTTTCTACCTAATAAGCAAAAGAATGAATATTTTTATGCATGTTTTCCATGAAATATAATTGAATTTTCAAGGGCATCGAAAATCAATGAGAAAATTGCATGCTACCTAAGTAGTCATTTTTTGCAGAGTATAAATCTCGCATGCAACCGAAAATAAGTTGTTTCGAAAGCTGAACCCCTGAGGTAACTGGATCTTTGTAGATTTATGCGGCATGGTGATAAGTTTTACAACACTACTTAATTGATTTTTCCGAAACGAGAACGCATTTCGAAATTTTGGTTGACATTTCATGAGTTAGCATATCTACTGTACCTCCGTGCCCACCTCTGTTCGTCTTGACACTGTCATTGCCTGGATGATGAGGGAGGAGAGCACACGGCAGGCGCTGAGCTCAAGGCTGCCTCATTACAAACTAGTTTACTCCTACCCGCCTAGTCATGGGCGGGCGGTGGACGTTGTCACATGAGACGGTCGGACTGTCCGAATTCATCCGTGGTAATACGGGAGATCTGTTCCTATTCTCCAGTATTTGCCCGACCGAGGATTTGAGCCCAGCAAATGATGTCCCGAATAGTCTGCTGCATCCTTCAAGTGCCAGGGAGCACATTGAGAAGTTTTGGGGTGGAGTCAGAAGGTTGCGTGTTCGAATCACGCCGGGGTCACCAATGACGGAAATAGGGTAATGTTCTCACGAACTAACGAGTTATATCTCACGAGCCCTTAGCCTTTAAGGCAGCAAGTAAAACTGAGCAGTGAATAATATTGAGATTCTGAACGTTAAGTAACCTGACAACAGAGCGCGACAGCAAATCAGGCCAGCGAGGCGGGTTGTACAGGTGTGTTGTTTTTCGTCACATTCAAACAAGCAATCCGGTCAAAGAAAATGGTACTAAATTGTCAAAGGCTAATTAGTCCGGTTCCTCACCACAGGGGCGTCACTTATCTCCGAAGCAGTAGCTCTAGTCACCCCCTTTTCTGAAGACCAAGCTTCTGTGAATTGCGGGTAAATATTGTTTTCCTTGATAGAATTCACTGAAAAACCTCCTTCTTGCCAATACCGAACCCCGTGTTCCGGCAGGCAGTGTCGCGGGGTGGAAAGGAGTGGCATTTTAATTCCTCTCGCCCAGCCCAAAAGGTCAACTTGGCTTTGCATAAAGGGCAAAAGAGAATTAAGTGCAGACTGTACTGAGACTAGCACGCTTGCTTTGTCTTCAGTTTGCTTTCTTTGGTGGAGAGCGCTCCTTCTTTTGACAGATGGACATTGCTTACTTGTTCTAAAGTAACTACTGACATCCATCAAGGGTTCTTCTCTACATGGGCGTTTTCGCAGACAGAATACTTCGCAAAAATAGCCCTATAGGACGGCTGGTAGAAAATGCCGATTCCAGGAAATTCCTGCACCTGGGCCATGAAACACCGAATCCTGCCAACGTGTTAGGGATTAATCATCATTTCTGAGGAATTTTATTAAGGTTGTGCGACCATGGATCTAAACAAGGGGAGTAGGCTGCTTCTAACGAAACTGCATTCCCAGAAGTCTGGTGTATTCTTCCCACTCGATGACCAGGAAGTCAATCGCTTTAGGGAACATAATGGGTTAAAAAGGAGATGAAAGGCTGACAAAGGTCTGGACGCGGGGATATGCAAACCCGTAGTAAAGCCGACCCTGTGCTAATTCCATGGGGTACGATTTCCCGTGCCGTAGCTTTAAACCGAAGGCGACGATAGGGTGTAGGACCTCGAATTATTTTGTGCTAGACTGTGGACCGTGTCATGCGCTGAATGGTGGTTGAGAGGGTTTTACGGGTGAGACAACGCACAGGACGGAGGGCAAAAGCCACAGAATATTTATAAATTTCTGCGGAACATCTTATCTTACGCTGTCATTTGGCACAGAAAGTGAGCGCGATAACTAAAAAAAGAAACAAAAAGAAACTTTCAAAAAATAAATGGTTTGGAATAAAAGGCCGCTTGCAAGTTTACATTCAGTCAGGAAGTGAAGAGAATTTGAAAAAATTGGAACGGTTAATATTAAGTGATGTTTACGGTCATACTGAATTTTTGGGCATATTTTTGGAGTTGCTGTCTACTTGGGAGTCCTACGCCTTATCGTTACCAGACATAACCCCAATCGTAACCCCAACACTGGCCCTCTTAACCCCCAAATTAACCCTAACTTTCGCTGGAAAGTTATGAAAGCCCATCTGTAATTCGGGGATCGTTGAGGGCTACGATTGAATATGTAGCCTGCAATTTTATTACTACAAAATTTCTACTTATGCCATTTACGCAGGCATTTATTTTGGTGATAATCGTTTTATTTACGGACGCCCAAAAAACTTACTTTTGGTGAGGGTTGTGGTTAAGTTAAAAAATGGTGTCGGGGGGAAGTTCTGCTTGAGGTTAGAAATAAGTTAGCTAGCCGCCTTCCGTCTTGCCCAATCTGGCCATCATTAACCAGAAACCATGGATTTTCCGTTTTCCTTTCCTTAATGCGACCCTAATTCGTACCTTGCTTATTGCGCCTGTCCCAACACTTCGTCGGAGTAGTGAAACGAACATATGACTGAAGTGGATAATTTATCAGTACCATCTAAGATTCCGTCAATTACCGCGTCTGCCAGCCGTATTGATAAGTCCACTACTAAATACCCTTGCCGTATTACAGGAACCCATGAACTCCAATCCTTTCCATACTTATAACCGCACCCTGTTGCATAATGCTGTACATAAAAGTATCTACTCAGTTCACACGTTTTTAAAGATAGTCCCCTGTTATGTCTAATACCGACAATAATTAAACCTCCGACTTTTTCAACAGGTGTGAAGATGTACAGTAGATTAGCTAACTCATAAAATGTCAACCGGAATCCTCAAATGTGTTTTCGTTTCGAAAAGATTAATTAAGTAGGATGGCAAAACTAACCATCATGCAGCGTGATTCTCTAGTAATTTAGTTACCTCGAGATGCCAGCTTTCGAACAAACTTCTTTTCGGCTGCATGCAAAAACTATACTCTGTAAAAAATGACTGCTTATATAGCATACATTTTTCTCGTTGATTTTCGATGCTCTTAAAAATTCAATTATATTTCATGGAAAACATGCAGAAAAATATGCATTCTTTTCCTCATTCAGTAGAAAATTACTTTTTCTTCCCATTTTCTACTCAAAGGAAGGGTATAGTTCTGTTTTGAAAATTTTTTCCAATTGCCGAATAATTTTGAACCCGATCTGCCGTTACACTTGCATTCAGGGTTTCCAAACTACAATCCGTACACTTTCCGCGTACGGAAAACCGTGCACTTCTCTACGGTATTAAGAGAAGACCAAAAGCTGTTCATAAAATTTAGCAGTGGATTTGAGCCATATTGGTAAAGGCAGAGACATGACGTTTTTGAACGGCCATTGCACAGTATTAAAAACTCTCTCAATTAGAAACTTTCTTAAAACCGACTTATGACCTTCCTTGGAGTAGAGAATTGGAAGACGTTATTTTCTACTGGATGAGCGATCGAATAAATATTTTTATGCATGTGTTTCATGAAATATAATTGAATTTTTGAGGGCATCGAAAATCAGCGAGAAAAATGCGTGCTACTTAGGTAGTCATTTTTTACAGAGTGTACTTTTTATGCAGCCGGAAAGAAGTTCGCTCGAGAGCCAACATCCTGAGGTAGCTGAATTATTATATAATCATACGGCATGATGACTAGTTTTACAACCCTGCTTAATTAATATCTTAGAAACGAAAACGCATTTCGGAATTTAGGTTAACATTTCATGAGTTAGCCCACCTACTGTATAGTATTTCTTGAGTTGGATTGTGAGAGTCATTAGTAGAGAATGGACATAGGTCGAATTTGACTCAAACTTGACAACCGGCTTGCTTCTGAGTGAGAGTACTTTAAAAGCTTACTGTTTTAACTGAAAGGGTTTAAAACTCTGCAAGATAGTTCAGGAACAGCCAGAGCCCATGCAAAATTGGCTGGAATTCCAAAATATGATTTCGGTTAGAAAGAATTGCTTAGTATAATCTAAGGATATTTCAGTCGCCTCTGAATGTCGGCTTCTGAATACGCGTCTTTCAGGTAGCCTGTAACAATTACACAACCTGTAAATGTGACTGTCTAAATGGCATGAATTTTTCCCATATATCAAAGTCTCAGTTAAACGTCTCGTGAGTTGCGTCACTTTCTGCATATATATATATGCACTTTTCAACTAGCAGCGCAAGAATTTGCTCAGAAAATTCCATCGAACCGCACAGAAACGTCAGAAGAGACCCGTAACTGCATCAAAGTTGTTTAAAAATTAATTCCAACTTCTCTGTATGCTCCCCAATGGGGCAGATTGCAATAATGATTAATCTGGGACATGACAGTTCGACTGTCGTGTCCGACGAGGTCCACCATATGCTCCAAGCAAGGTGGAGTAGACACGGTGACTAACGAAGTATCTGTCACACATTCTTTCTCCTCCTTTTCACCTGGGTCCGGTGTCAGGACGAGGGGCGGAGAGAGCTCAGGTAGCTTGCGCGGGCGGACCCCACCTAGGCGTATCATCACACCACCTGATCCACAACAAACACTTGAAGAAGATCTTAACCGATAACAGCACCACTGCGGGTCAGAAAGTCGAAAGTGACTGGGCAGCCATACTCACGATCTGTATACCCAGTGGGAGCGCAGGACCATCTATCGGCAGGGAACCAGGTACCAGAGAACTGCCAGCGCATACCAGGCTGCAAGGACCATGGTTTGCTGATCATGGCACAGCATATGCTCACATTCCTTGAGTCTGGAGCATAATTCTCAGCGAACTACTATAAATTACCGTTTTAGCACTCGAAAGGACTTTTTGTCCTTCTAGATGTGACCCATGCGATACCCACATTTTTGTGAGATCGGAGCTGCCCCCATTGAAGCCCGGTAGGTAGTCGAATCGATCTGTTCAGCTTTTCCAGCCACTGTGCTCACTCCAGCCACCGGTCTTTTTGACCTTGCCTTGTCGTTGGATTAGTTCAAAGGTGGGATGGGTGAAGTGGGATCAGAGCAGATCTGATTTGGCGGGACGCGGGAAAAGGTACTCCCCCTCCACTCCCCCCCTCCCACCGTAACACAGATGTCCTTGAGCCAAATTTCAGGAAGGATGCTTATCCCCGTGTCCTAACCCTAACCATAGCCTTGTTGCCGGCAGGCATCATAGCCATGTCTGGCGTCCCGGTTTAGGGTCCCTTTGCCTCAAAGTTATCCACCTTCGCAGCGAGCGGCCCAGGCGTGTTGAACTGCATCCACCCGACCGATTTCAACTCGGACAGACGTGTGTCTACAGAGTCGCAACTGTCCATGCGCCACACCCGTGAGGATGCGACACCGTCCGCTTGCACACCACCTCTTGACAAATCAACACACGCCATTTGGACACCCTTTAAGATTGTCCCACAAACATACGAAAGTGGCTGCCACCATTGTCTTACGGACTCTCAGGTATGACTGGACGCAGTCAACACCAGCCCTGGCTTCGCCAGCGACCACTTCCGCCTGACAGGACAACTCAGAGTACTGTGTGCAATAAATTCCTCATTTTGGTGACTTCTGTCTTTTCCTAGGTCATATATGGTTATGTGCCTCCACCTGAAGTAAAAAAACTCCAGCCACCTCTAACACGGGACCGGTGGTAATAGGAGCTTTTACAGGTGGGACCGGTGAACGCACCGGCGACGAGGTCAAGTAGTTGTATGCAAAAGAAAAGCTATTGGGGATGCACGGTTGTACTTTGAGGAGTTGAGAAATTGTTGCCCTAACCCCTAACTCTAATCCCTAACCGTAACTCCTAACCATAACTCCTAGCCATAACACCTAATCCGAAGCCCTAACCTTAAACTCAACCCGAACAGTATTGTGTCCATCAGGTGGGGCTATATAACCACATTTTACCTTTTCCTACAACACGGAAGTTAACCTGATGATTGTGGAGCTCTGAGTACATTCTCACCGATTTAACGCAACTGCTGAATCTAGCTTGTGAGGTCTTTAGAAGGTCATAAGATAAACTATCTTGGCATTTTTGTTTTAAAAGTGCATTGAAGTAGAACTTTTCAAACACTAGCAGCAAAAACTCCAAGTTCTCCTCCTTCATGCACAAAAAAACGTCCTCGTTTCTGAACCATCGGAGGCAGATGAGCAGGAACCGTGGCGCGCACTGGAGGACACCATAACAAACTGGTCCATCCAGTCTTGTGCAGTTGCATGGGCAGGTGGAGTAGAGACATTTGTACTTTACCCCCCCCCCTCCACCGTGGACTCTGTACTCTTGGGGATTCAACGTGGCCATTGTTTCGGCGACACAAGTCCAAAGGTGACATTCCGTCTGCCAGCCACAACGCGCCACTCACTGCTAATTTGATGTTGCGGCCTTCTTAAGACAGTCGCTGACCTCATCTGCCTTTGCTTTCTCGCAGAAATTCCTGATAAACAGAAAATAGGGTGCAAGAAAGGCGATATTGCCAGCGGAGCGCCCAGGAGAGAGGACATGAAACTTAACGTAGGTGGACTAACTCATAAAATGTCAACCGAACTTCCGAAATACGTTTTTATTTCGAAAAGCTTGATTAAGTAGGGTTGTAAAATTAATCATCATGCAGCACAATTCTATAATAATTCAGTTACCTCTGGATGCCGGCTTTCGAACAAACTTCTTTCCGGTTGCATGCAAAAACTGTACTCTACAAAAAATGACTACTTATGTAACATGGATTTTTCTCATTGACTTTCGATGCCCTTAAAAATTCAATTGTATTTCGTGGAAAACATGCAGAAAAGTATTAATTCTTTTGTTCATTTGATAGGAAATTACGTCTTTTTCAAATTTCCTACTCGAAGTAGGGATATAATTCGGTCTCCAAAACCTTTTCCAATTCCCGAATAATTTCGAACTCCGACCTGCCGTTACACTTGCACTCAGGGTTTCCAAACTACAAGCCGTATATTTTCCGCATACGGAAAAGCCTACATTTCTCTACATTATTAAGAGGAGACCATATGGGGTTCATAAAATTTAGCAGTGGATTTGAGCCATATTGTTAACTTAACAATCCACACTGGTAAATGCAGAGGCATGACGTTTTATGAACGGCTATTTCACGGTATTAACAATCCCATAATTAGAAACTTTTTGAAAACCTAATTATAACCTTTCATTAAGTATAAACTTGGAAGAAAACGTCATTTCCTGCCGAATGAGCAAAAGAATAAATGCATAAATGCATGTTTTCCACGACATGTAGTTGCATTTTTAAGGACATAGAAAACCAATGAGACAAATGCATGCTAATTAAGCAGTAATTTTTGTAGAGTATAGTTTTTGCATGCAGCCGGAAAGAAATTCGTTCGAAAGCCGGCATCCTGAGGTAACTGAGTTATCATAGAATTATGCTGCACGATGATTAGTTTTACAACCCTGTTTAACTAGCCTTTTCGAGTGGAAAACGTATTTCCGAATTTCGGTTGACATTTCATCAGTTAACCCACCTACTGTAGTCGTAAGACTGATCTGCTTTTAGTGCTGTACAGCACACTAAATCAGAAGTTAATGAGTGAGCAGTCGACTCTAGTTGTGACTGTGTGATGTACCATGCGGTATTCCTGTCAGTCTGGTACTCTTAACAGGGGAGAGGTTTGTGACGTTGCTAGTTTGCCTCGCCATTCTTCCCCCACTCCCTGTTGAGCTTGAACTTTATGGCTTTGTTAGGTAACCGGTCATGCATCTCCCACCTGTAAACGCCAGTGCATCACGGACGGATGTTAATGACTTTACAAGAGGTAATTGCAGCGCACGCCGGTGAACCAGTCTCCATCGGGCGAAGACATTTTGGGTCTTTGAACTGGCTGGTCAGGGTAGATAACCAATGGCTAGGGGCCCCCTCGACGGTGGAGTCCTCCCACTACCTCGTCTTAGCTTTTGGAATAGTCACTGGCGTCTTTCGAGCAGATTGTCCTTCTGTCATATCGCACATTTGAGTGTAAACTTTGCTACGCAAATTTTTCCCGTCGGCTGGCGATTAATGCTGCTGGGCTTTTGACTTATTATTTGGTCTAGTAGAACAATTTTACCAGCGGCATTACGGCCGTGCGCAAGTGAACCGCGTGAATACGCAAAACGAGGGACCGGAATTTGCTTGAACCAAGCAGCCGACACAGTATCTTATCGAGAGGCTCCAAAAAACTGCTGCTCTCGTTCTCTCCACCCCTGCCCGTCCTCCTAATCACCCCCCCTCCCCTCATCCTCGCGACTTTTGCACCCTCGGCCGTCAGACCGTCTGGCCGGATGACGTGTAATCATCACCATCATCGGCATCTAGCTGACGTGGTCGTTTTGCCGCGTGCAGTGCCACGTCGACCACAGGCCGTTTTAGACCCGTTTGACTGAGCTTCTGACCATCGGGGTGATTTCCTCGCCACCCCCCCGAAAGGCAAGTTATCCTCTCAAGTTTGTCTTCTTGGCCACCTCTGACCTGAGACAGTCACCGGCACAAGTAAGCAGAGTGGTTGAACGACTTGAGCAAATTCGCGGTAATGAGCACAATTTGTTTTTGTTCTCTAACATTTCACTAGTAAGCGTCTGGCCCAGTTAACCGGCTCTCCGATTAACTAGCATACATTGCCTCAATGAAGCTCCAAGTTCCCTTTAATGAATTTCTGAAAACAACCATTCTCCAGCATGGCTTCAGCATTTACCCTTGTTAAGTCCCCTCCGAAGCCAAACGAAGCGCGCGGCGGCAAACTGATGAAGTCAACTGTCTCAAATTCGCTACATGAGGTGCCCTGTAGATCCACTTGTTCTTTCAAACCGCATGCAAGGATTGGTCGCCGAGATTTCCTACCGTCAGTCAGACCGACGATCCGGATGGCAGATCAGCATATTTGGAATAGCAGGTCTGGACGCTAAATGGAGGCGAAGATTTCCAGTAATTTTTTTCCGAGACAAATCCAAATCAGCAGAAAACTGGTTACGTTATCTTTGGCCTGTACACAAATATTTAAGTAAGAAGGCGCTACTTGCACAAAGAACGGTAGGACACGGAAAAGACCCCAAATGAACAAAATTCCTTTATGTTGTCTACTTATTCGATCTAGGTAGCTTGAAATGTTTGAGCTCTGTCGTGTACGGAGCCCTTCGAGAAATTATGGATCGAATTTCAGGTTAATTAAGTAGCTAAAAGGTAGGACACGGGAATAGGAGCCCTAATTCAAACAAGTGTTCATTATATGTGAAGAAAGTTCATGTGAGGTTTCTATTCCCGTAGAATCAAACTAGATCAGTCAACTGCTTTTGCTGTGTAGCAAGTGATCAGCGTAAGAACAAACACCTCATTAAAGGTAGTGCAAGGACTCGTCTGTGTGATGGATCAGTTGCGAATCAAACTCGTGAGAAGTCGGGTAGGGCAACCGGAAAGGCAGAATTCAGTAAATCTGTTCTTGGGAAGAAAGACGCGAAGATTTCCGAAAGCAATCCACCGCCACCACTGAATACCGTCAGCAAAGTCGGAAAAGTTTTTCCTAAAGATGCTGAAAGGTCTAGTTGGCCAGGTTGTACGTGGAAACTCGGTATATTGATGATTTGCCAGGATTTTC
Organism: Spirometra erinaceieuropaei; assembly: GCA_902702965.1. Taxonomy (NCBI): domain Eukaryota; kingdom Metazoa; phylum Platyhelminthes; class Cestoda; order Diphyllobothriidea; family Diphyllobothriidae; genus Spirometra; species Spirometra erinaceieuropaei. The sequence goes on along the minus strand of CACRXP010000880.1, from coordinate 205,708 downwards.
CTGATAAGTTAGAGAAGAACTTAGCCATATCGGAATGGATAAGAGCGTATTATAGCCGCCCATATTAATTCACACAGACGTTGTCGTTATTTATTTTCACTGGGTAGTTCAGACTGTCGTACCAGGACGCTTCCAAAATCGTCCTCGAGCTGCGTGACATAGCTTAGAATACATACATTGGTTTTTCTGGATTGAATTTTTTTGGGGGGTGGCTGAATATATTGCGCTCAAATCCTCGGAAAATGAATTCATTTAGGGGTGCAACCGCCAAAATTGGGAACACTAAAATATATCCCTTTGGGGCTTGTTAGCCGTAATCGGCCAGGGACACCTCAACTGATGCTGACGCAATGGAATTTGAACCGGATTCCACGGCAGCATGGAATCGACCCATATAAAGTTATGAACTGGTCACCCACGAAGAAACCGGAAGTGACCAAGCCGGTCTCATGCGTGTTTCTCAGCAACAAGCTTCAGTTATGTGATGCCCCCAGTTTGTCTTTCTTCAAATCTAGTAAACAGAAAAGGCCTTGAAATGGAGAAAACTAAAGAGTATTTCTCCGGCCCTGTGGCGAAGCAGGCCTACTCTGCACCGATCCCACTTCGGCCTTCCCACATTCAACCTGTTCCAACAGCAATTAACGGTCAAGACGAGCGCAGTGACTGAAGTCCCTGAGCAGCCTGTCTGAGTATGTTTCACATACTAGGCTTTAATGAGGGGTCTCCGATCGCACACAGGTGAGATCGTCATAAGGAGTAACATGTAGCACGAGTCATTAGGCCCACACCACTCATCCTACGAATGGCCAAGCCATCCTACAAGATGAAAACCCAATGAATCACCACTTTTGATGGCTGAATTGGCTGTTAATCTCGCTTCTATAGTCAGAGAGTGGCTATGAAGCGCTTAGTGTGAGCTGGATCGACCTCAGAGTTTTTCTCTCCCTCTCTCCCATCTCCTGTGCCCCGGTAGCTTGTACGGGTCTGACAACGACTGATAATGACCTGAAATTGCCGTTAAACACGTTCCATACCCGTAGACCATAGTAAAAAAAGGTCCCACACAGACTCGGCGTAGCCTGACTACTGTAATTCCTGAATCACAGCGGTTCCATTTTCGGCTCATCGCAGCAGTGGTGTAGACTGTTCGTGGTCGACATTATCAGATGCAAACCGAGAAATGCCAGCAGGTCTGTGAAAGCGCATTTTTTAGATTTATTCGTACCCTTCTCTCAGAGCTATACAGCCACCGAAGTTCTACTTCATTGGCTTGCTAACTGCAAAAGACATTTTGATTTGCATAGTCATTTTCCCCGAGTTGCGACAAAATTTCGTGGCGAATCTCTAAATTGAATAAACACTCTTGGCTCTGTGATGTGGTTGGGGACCGTAAGGAGGTTAAGTTCAACCTGCTTTCGCTGTCGTATGGGAATTCTATTCTCCACAGTCCAGTAATGTGAATGTCAGTTGTCCACTCAATCTAGGGGATTCCGAGATTACTAATGATCTGGACTTTTGGAATATCATAGGCATCAGCTCGTACAGTACGTCGGCCAATTCTTGACGGGCAAATCGATGAATTCTATATGGAATAGGGGATTTTGTAGATTTCAGCCGATGTGTGCGAGAAGCCTAGATAAGTTTCGAGTGCAAGTGATGCACAATTCTGCCGTTTTTGTGGGTGGGGCTAGGAGTATTTGTTTCATGAGTGAATATCGACTGAAGGAAGCTACAGAAGATCATTAATTTCATTTGGTTACCCCCGTCCACTACTCAATGCCGTGATCGGGTCATAGTCTCTTTTCTCATGATGCATTCAAACGCAAAAATTGCAGGATGCTCCAGAGATCTTCGCAGTATGTTTATGCCATAGTTCCTTCGAAGCCAACTAAGCCCATACTTACAGACATTCCGTTGTCGTTCGTATTCTTGCCAGTTTTCGATATTCCCCATTAGTCTAAAACGCTTCCACATCTTATTTCTTCTTTAAAAGATTCGCTATATGTTTCACGGTATTGCTGAAACTTGCGTTCGCACCCTGGAGGAATCTCCCTTCTAGGCATTTTTTAAAATTTTTTAAGTGAGTTAGGCTGGGAGATTGTGGGATATTTGAAGAACATCATAATATGATCTCTAGAATCTATTGGTAAAAGATCTAGTAGATACAGCGCAACCCTCACCTCGGTGAGCAAAATGTCTGAGTAATTTGAACGTTGCCCTTCCCAAGACGGGCTCTGTATTGTTGATCTGCGCTTCCTTAACAAAAAACTTTGTGTATGACAACAGATTTTCCTTCTTGAAGGACGGCACCTCACTATGTTCGAAAAGGGTTAAGGTCGTGTTCGATCCTTCCCTTTGCACTCCAAGAAGTGCACACAGGAGCCTCTTTTAGGCCGGTGTTTCGTTTCCGGCCAAGATGTCTGGTTTGTCACTTGACGTTCTGGTTTTTTGATGGAAATTCGATATCAGGAATAATTATACTCTAGTTGGCTATGCTATTTTCGTCAGTACTAACGCCTTTTCATAAAAATGATGGCAAACCCTTCATGCGGACTTTGTCGGTTTGCCTTTCGGTGGTTTCTCTATCACCGGCATCGGATTCCGTTTGAAGGTCTGCCGAGAAGAAGGAGTTTTGCTGCGAGCTGGACCCCATTTTGTGTAATCTTCTTAACCTTCTTCGACTTTTTTCTCTTCAGCTCTCCAAACGCAGCCCAGTTTTTGACATCGCCATTTGGTGAGGCATCCAACGACGATACAGCATTTGGGTGTTTACACAGAGCGGTGCTGATGCTGCCTGAACTGAATGACAATAGGAAGGCGCGTGAACCATTCTGATGCACTTTTCAAACGAACGAAAGGTCCACTGGTCCCTTGAGCTCTGTAGACGCGATGTCTTTTATCCCAACGTTATTTGTGCTGAAGTTGATGTTATATTTGCACACGTTGTCTTATGTTAATTTCTGGTACGACTGGTTCCTTTACCAAGCAAACGAAAAATACACTTTTTCAGATTTTGCCGTTCCCCCTCCAACTAATCTACATTTTTTACACTCCTAAGAATTTTCGAAGGAGACCTAAACGTTACGTACATTTTTCGTCCCCGTAGGTGACATACACTAAGGTCGCCAGGCTTTTTGTCCTCTTAGCATGGGTGAACTAATAGCGAAATACCCATCTTTGCAGTTGTCTTGGCAATTAGTGACATTTGATCAATTATACTTTATAACCTCGTTGCTGCCATCGGTGGTGTAAGGGCATCTGCTCCTACCCTGCCAAGACTGTGTGAAAGTTCGAGCCCATCTCGAGACGAGGATTTCGGACAATTTCCGAAGATCGAGAGATTTCCTGAGATTATAGTATTTTTGACCGCCGTTTGTGCGACCGAGTACGTGTGGTCAGGGACGTTAATCGCCCGTTCGAAGGTCGCAGTTTCAAATACTACTGGTAGGATCGGAATTTTTCCCCGCACAGATGTGTCGTTGACATCTGTGTTTTCCATACTCTCGCAAATTCGACGGGACTGAATGTGAGTATAAATTTTCTCAAATGCACGCCTGAAGCGGCAATGATATTCACCATTCCGACTTGTAAGATGCATATAATGACTTGGCCTTTTCATAGATGTTTTGGCAGATTTTGAATAATTCATATTGACCCAACTGTAAAAAACTCGGCGCCTCGGTGGGATTGGAACCCACGCAGTAAGGGGAAGGCTTTAATACAGTCAACGCTTTAACCACTCGAACTACTAGGCCTCGCCGGACGACGCGAGTTTAATCACATTTGGGTCAAGTTTCCCGACCAACCTACTGCAACGTCTGGAATCCACCAAATCTGTTACAGTAAGTTGACTGCCCAAGCAGGACTTCCTAAGTAATTCACCTAGAATCTACCAGATGCCTACCAGGCCTTTTGTTGTAACATCTCACTCCACTGCTATGGACAGATTCAAGAAGGCCACCGTCGACAGGAATTTCGGAAATGAATTAATGCCGAAGCTGGCATTTCTCGCAAGGTCAACTTTGGGACACGGTTGAGTCCGCAGTACAGGGGTGTTTTGAGAGCCGCATAATCGTCGCGTATGCATTGCCATACAGGTGGAGCAGACAATGGACAGTGTCAACAAGGTAGGAGAATCAAATCAAGTCCATTCAAAAAGTGGATCATAATTTGGACAGAATATAGGCAGGGTGGGTAGAACAATATTGCAACTTCCGGAAGAGATTGCGGAATGGGCTGACAGTGAAAATCGTCAGTACAAGGAGACAAAACAATAAGGCATGCATATGGTAGAAATTGCCCATATTCATTACTCTTCCAAAACTCCAGACATTCGAGGTATTTACTTTTGCGTGAAAACTCCGCCGCCAACATTAACTGCATGTCTTAATAAATGAATTAAATTAAGCGGACTTTCTGGAGCCGAGACGCCAAATATAAAACGGTCTCTTTACGAGACCCTGACAGACTTGGATCATATAGTCGATTGTAAACGAGACAAACATATTGGCTGGTAAATCCTCAAGGAGAAATCCGTCCTTGTGGTTTGGTGCCTGACTTCGTAACCTGAATGATTTGTTGTTGTGCAAACGCCGGCTGTTTATTCAAGACCCGCGGGAGTCTGGTCATAGCAAGTAAGAATAACTTTTTACGTGAACTTTAGAGCAGGTGGACAGAATCTGTACAATACTTAATTTATAGATATTGAATATGTAGTCTGTTACGAAGAATGCTGAGTGAGCGGTGAAAAAACTCTTAATAAATAGGCAAAATGAATATGACATGATTAGCATTATAGGAGAAAAAACTGTTGCCCATGAAAGGTTAAAAGGTGGGTAGTACTGGCCTGCTTGCGGCAGTGTATTATGGATTTCATGAAGGGGTAAGTAGGCGGGTCAGACAGAACTGTCCCATATGCGGTATTGAGTAAAATATTCGAAACGGACATCATCAAGGCAGAATTAATGTGCCGGATGAGGCCATTCATGTCAAAGTGGCGAATAGAAAACCAGTCTCGCGGCGATAGGAACCCAGATGCGATCGGTTACATTCAGCCGAGAAGGGGGCAATCGAGATGCGACCAGACTACTAATAGATGGCGAATACAGAGGATTCCACAAAGAGCGTCGATGGAGCGCCTTCAGTGAGGGGCATGATGGATGAGACTGAAAAATCGAAAAAATTAACATTTCCGGTGGGGGACATCAGGAAGCGATACTACACACAATATAAGGAAATGTGAGAGAAGACGGTGATTTAATGGCGGCGTCCCAAATTCCCGGTGGCCCTTTCTTGGTGTCATAGAAAACGTCGTCCGGGAAGGATAAGGAAATAAAAGTTTAATCAAGTCAGTATTCAGACAAATGCGCAGCCTCCTCTTAAAAGTGTGCAGATTATCTGAAGATTTTATACCCTGAGGATGTCATGTGGTTCGCAATTAGGCTTACCCTTACGACAACACCTGAAGCAGTTGCAGTTAAATCTACGAGGCGGCATACCCGTCGCATTCATAGCACCCATTGCGAGCTTTCAATTGGGCTCCAAGGCAGAATTCCTGCAAATCCGTCAGAAAGCGCTTGTCTCCGACCGCACCCGCGCTCTCACCGATTTCTGGGGTTATACACCTAACAACTGATACACGTGGGATGCGTATCTGCAGACATTTTCAGTATTTCTCGTAAATGGCTTCTTCCCTGACTATTGGAAAACTTCTATTATTATTTCAGTATTTAAGTCTGGCTGTCGTTCTGACGTACAGAACTATCGAGGTGTCCATAAAACACCCTCTCTCGCCAAAATCTTTGAAAAAATTATCGCCGTAAACATTACCGAATTTTGCATAGCCAATCAAGTGATTAGCCCTTCCCAGCATGGTTTTTTACCAGATCGCTCTTGTGAAACATGTCATCTGTCGTTTCTCGATCTACTTATCTCTCTTCGTAATGATCACCTGTCTGTTGTCGTTATTTACTTTGATCTTAGTAAAGCCTTTGATAAAGTGCCACATAAAAGACTCTTGATTAAATTGTAAGCTATGGGAATTCGCAGTCCACTAATAGACTTTCTCAGGTCATACCTGTCTAATCGTAAACAAAAGGTTTTGGTGGGATCTTCACTTTCCAGTGAAAGTCCTGTTGTAAGCGGTGTCCTACAAGGTACCGTTGTAGGTCCTCTTTTGTTCTTGCTTTACATAAATGATATTTCAGCAGCAGTTAGACATTCTCAATCATTTATTTATGCCGATGATCTCAAATGTGTATATTCTTTCAATAAATCTACGAGCCTTCATTGCCTGGAGCAAATCCATGCTGACTTGCTTGCTCTCTCAGCTTGGAGCTCAAAATGGCTAATGGAATTCTCTCCGTCTAAATGTCGTTATATGTGTTTTGGACCTGATAGGCTACCCCAACCTGTGGTCTTTCAAGGCACACCTATGACTGAATGTACCAACATCAAGGATTTAGGTTTAAGCTACACTAGTAATCTTGATCTCTCGCCGCACGCTGACAGAATTACAGCCAAAGCTGCCCAGATTTGTGGCTTTATTTCTTACAATTTCTATCTTCCTGAAATTAAATTAAGGCTCTATCGTATGTTTGTACTTCCCATTCTCGAGTATTGTTGCCCATTCTTTGGTTTGATGAATGAAGCTAGTCGTTTAAAAATTGAAAATGTCCAAAGACGTTTTCTAAAAAACTTTTAGATAGGGAACATCCCAATATCTCCTACTCAGATAGATGCCAGCTAATTAACCTGAAATTTTTATGGGTTCGAAGACTAGAAGCGGGCTTTTGTCTCCTCTTTCGCATTAATCATAGTTCAATTTCTCCTCGGATTTCAACACTTACCCCTAGTAGTCGTCCATACAATCTTCGCAACTCGTCTCTAATTATACCTCCTCCAGCGTCCTCCACCTCTAAGCGCTCCCATTTTTTCGCTTCCAGGTATACTTTCCTCTGGAATAACCTTCCAATAAATATAAGATCTTCAGAAAATCTACACACCCTTAAGAGAAGGCTACGCCTTTATCTGAATACTGACTCGATTAAACTTTTATTTTCCTCATCCTTCCCAGACAACTTTTTCTATGACACTGAGAAAGGGCCACCGGGAATTTAGCATGCCGCTATTAAATTTCCGTATCTGTTCACGTTTCCTTCCTTTATGAGCAGTCTCGCTACCTAAGATCCCTCAACAGAAATGTTAATTATTCCAATTTTTCAGTTCATGCATCGTGCCCTCACTGAATGCGCTCCATCGACGCTCTTGGCGAAGCCTTCTATATTCGCCATATACTAGTAATCTGGTCGCATCTCCTTTGCCCTATCCTCGGATGGACTCTGATGAATGTAACAGACCGAATCTGGGTTCCTATCAGATCGAGACTGGTTTTCAATTTCGCCACTTATTTTTCTTATTCAAGGCGATACAGGCCAGTCCTGACCGAGCCGCCTACGTATCATTTTATGAAATCCGTTACACAATGCCATATACAGCGGACATTTATTTCGGCCATGTTGATGTCGGACTATATTCCATTCTGTACCGCCACATGCAGGCTAGTCCTCCCTGTATTTTTCTGATGCTATTTTTCTGAGGGTTTTTTTTCTCCAGTTAAATTACTACAACCATTTTTAAATTTTTCTTTGGAGCTTTTTTTTCAACCCTCGTTTTTTTCATTTTCATTCTGCTTAACGGACTTCTAATCTCAAAAACTATGTATTGCACTTTGTACAGATTTTGCCTACCTCGTCTAAAATTCGCATGTAAATTTATTTTTACTTGCTTTGATGGGACCCCGACGGGTCTTTAATAAAATAATTAAACTGAATTGAATTGAAATTTCTGTTTTTTTTCCGAACATCCTCAATTTCGGCAATTAATTTTGCGAATAACATTACCGATAAAGACAAGGTAGGCTGGAATGACTATTTCCCGTTTATTGGCCGTTGTCAGCCAGTCATACCCAATCCCGAAGTATGGGAACCTGAGGGTTGATCCCGCGACCTGTAAGTTAGAAGCCCAACGCCTCTAACCGCTGAGCTGCGAGCTCGTTGTCCTGTTAGTTGCGATACGAGCGAACGATTTCAGTCATACGATCGGTGAGCGTCCCTCAACCATTGCATATTCCAGATCGAAACTGACGGGACAAAAAGTCCGTGACTCAGTAGTTATAGGTGTTTGACTTCTATAGCAGGTAGCGGGATCAAGCCCAAGGTGTCCCCATACTTTCGGACTGGGTATAACTGGCTGACGACGACTAATAAGCTAAAACTGGCCATTCCAGTCTTCCTTATCTTTGTCGACAATGTCATTCTGCCTGTAATACGTGCGGTTGTGCGGCTGCTGGTTGGGCTCGAGAGAGAGCCTAACGAACGACGGGAAGAGTGAGTTCCGTAACACGATCGGCGAACTTCCCTCTGGCAATTTATTTACCATTCATGACGAAGAAGAATGGACGAATCTCTTCCATGAATAATGTGCCCTCTTTTGGCACATAATCCGGCTGCAACTAGCACTTCGATGAAATTCGCAATACTCACGCTTCATAAGTACTTTCAGTCTACCATAAAAAGCGCGCAAAATGGTCACCTGCACTTCTAACACCCGATGTGAAGTTGGAAGTGTTATTCGGCTAAAAAAAAACATTCCTATCTTGATGAACATAAAGCACATTCCTAATGAAGTAATTTAGAGCGTAAATGCATGATAGACATTAGATCGACATTGATGACATGTCACTGTCACAAGCTCTCGGGGGATAAAGGATGCGAAAATCATGGCAGGGAGAGCAAAAAACTGTAGCGGCCGACGACGTTGAGGGTAGCCCATGCAGCAAGTCTCGACTCAAAATGAGTTGAACAAGGTAGTTAAACATACATCTCTGTCGTCAACCAAGGAGGAAAAAGAAGATATTATGGATAAAAAGGCTCGAAGATGGCCTTTGCTTCCTGTTTTGCATCAACTCTAGTTCCTATCTTTCGCGAATTGGCACGTTCATTCCGCGAGATCAGTCTTATATCACTCATACTTCCTCCATGGTGATTTCGCCGCCTCTTCGCACTGCATCTAAACGCTCCCTCTTTTAACATCTAAACATGCCTTTCTTTGTAATAATATTTCCCTAGAAATTATACCACCGCCTAAATTACCGATATTCAAATCAAAACTACGCGAGCACATTACGCCGGAGAGCAGAAAGTTGCTATTGATCGCTTCATTCCAGAACACCAAAATTCGGGACTTTGAAAAGGATTGTCCTAGGATTTGCTGGTAGATAATACATGTTTTACTTGTTCAAACGGAAATTCTTACTTAGATTTTTACAACTCCCTGTTTTTAATATGTCACTAAAACCACTGTTATTACTCTTCCTCTGCAGCGAGGATTTTTGCGGTGTTTTGATGTCATCTCCTCATTTTGATTTCAAGCGATCTGTTGACGATCTCTCGTTTTCAAAATCTGCTAATAGTTTGATCGCTCAGCAAGGATGTCATGGTTGCATCTACCGCATGTTTTGGATGCCGCCGCAGCCTTTGATGTCCCCTCCTGGGCTGGCCCCTAAATCAACTGCGACCGATCGCGTTTGGGTTTTTATCGTCTAGCCAACTTGGCGGTTGCTTCTGTTGCCAACACAAGATATTATGACCCCATCTGCAGCGAATAACCTTACCCGGCTTATGAATTGTACCTTGACGATGTTCGTTGTGGACCCTTAAATACTAATACATGTAGGACGGTCCCGTCCGACACATTCATTTGGTTTGTCGTGAGTGACAGTTTTTATCCTCGCAAACTAATTAAATCACATCCATGTTGCTTTCTCAAAAAAGGTTTTTTTCACCTTTTTCTAAGCGTTTTTCGCATCAGACTGACTGCTTTAGGAACACAAACAAGCAGTATACAGTGTCAGCATACTTCTTTTAAAACTCCCTCAAAATTTGCTTTGTATTATTGCAAAAGTACCCCTAGGGGTAATAAATAAAACAATTTTGTTTGCCGTTAATTTTTTTAGATAAGCAGATGCAAGTTGTACAATAGGAGAAAAAAAATCGGTATAAAGAAAATTGGTAAACGGTAAAGGAGGATATGAATTACAACGAGGGGATGGTCCGTCTGGATGGGAGGTGACTCCAACCTGTCTATTAGACGGCCGGTAGAGACTGCAGCGCAAGGTGCATTTGCCGAGGAGGACGGGGAAAGAAGCCGAAGTAAGGAGGGCTAAGCCTCACGTTAACGAGGAATCTATGCGGTCAGAGGTCTGCGGTCATGAAAGAACAGGGTACTGGCTATTTTTGCCTACACGCGGTTACACAGTCTCCGTTGTCCAATAAAAAAAGACAGTGTGTGCGACCGCCGTCGGCCAGTCTGATGAAAAAAAAGACCCTAAAAAGAAACAGAGGCTGTGGAAAAAGTAGTCGCATCTTCGGGATCCAATGCCACTCGCGGAATATAAGGATCAGCGCAATAAATGCCGCATAGAAATACGGGTTGTTAGAACTTCTTTTGAGAGCCGACTGACCGCAGAATCCATTGCATGTCCTAAGGAGTTTCCTGGGTAAATCCACAGTAGGAGGAAACATAGGGACAAAATTTTGTCTTAAGGATAGTCTCGGAAACCTATTAGTTGAAGGGCCGCAGAAGGTGCAATTACTATCCCAGTTTTTTCAATCGGTCTTTACGGAGGGGTCCTCAGAAGACAATCATCAGCTTGAAATGAACCAAAACAGTCGGGAGCTCCGAATGCGCCAAGATACTGCAGTCATCAAAACCGTTGCCTTTTCCATCGAAGAAGTAAGACGCGTCCTCAGTCAAATAAAACCAGATAAGCCTCCTGGACCCGACAGAATACCTGGGCTGATACTTAAGGATCTATCAACGGAACTGTCAAAGCCGCTATCGACTATATTTGAGCTGTTAATGAGAACAGGAAGGCTGCCCTAGCCGTGGGAGACAGTTAACCTCGTTCCCTTACATAGGGGAGGTAACAGGATGACAGCCAGCAGTTTCAGACCTATAAGCTTGACTTGCCTCCCATGCAAAACGATGGAAGTTCTAGTAAGGAGGGCTATGCAACAATTTTTGTGGAGGAAATAGCATCTTGCAGGATTTTGAACATGGCCGCCGGAGAGGACGTTCCAGCCTCTCAAATCTGCTAGCTTGTCAAGAGATCTGGACCAGGGCTTTAGAAAAGAGATTTTGAGGTGGATGCCGTGTACATCGATTTCTGCAAAGCTTTCAATGCTGTTCCACACTAACGCCTTCTTCACAAATTGAGCGCCATCGGCATCCGGGGAGATCTTCTAAACTGGATTGGGGCGTTTCCGATTGGTCGGAAATAACGTGTCTGTATCGGGGATGATATGTCAGAATGGGTGAATGTGACAAGTGATGTGCCTCAAGGCTCAGCTCTGAAACCATTGCTCTTCATCCATTATGTTAATGACAGCGTTCAGTAACCCGACTGCGGCAAAATAATGTTTGCTGATTACGGTAAGATCTGGCAAGTCATTAGGAGTCCAAATCACTAGAGAGCCTGTAACTCAAAGGAAAGAGGTTCAGATTTACTAGGCGGGTTGATTAAGGAAAGGAGCTTTGACCCCTAACCATCTTCGTGGCTCTCCTCTGGACTCTTTCGAGGCAGTTTCGATTCTCAACAGCCCACGGCCTCCAAGCTTGTATGCCGTACTCTAAATGCGGCCGGACGAATGTTCTGAATGTCTTAGAGAAAGCTTCTTCTTCAAAGTCCATAAACGCACGCTTGATGGCGTACAGTACGGACATTGCGCTTTTTGTCACTCTCGAACAGTGGGCGGATGGTTTTAGGGAACTCGTCGTAAGCACACCGAGGTCCTTTTTGGCTTAGACCTCTTGTAGGGCTACACCGCCCAGAAAGTAGCCTCTTGTGCTGGCGGATCTGGCTGTGTTGCCTAGGCGAAGTATGCTACATTTGGAAACGTTTAACCGCAGTAGCCAGCGGTTTGACCACTCCTCCGACCGATTCAAGTTCATCTGCAGTCTGTCTTCGTCGGCAGGACCCCGAATTACACTCCCTATCTTCATGTCATCCGCAAACATTGCTACTTCACAGTCTAAAGCTCTTGCGGCATCGTCCACATAGATAAGGAACAAAATGGGTCCCAGTACTGGACCAGCTTCCAATCGATAGGAACTGTTCCAGTGTCAAATGACGTATGAAAGAGCATCGACAAAGGCACAGAGACCTCACGGGCAAGTTCCTTCAGAAGCTTGGATGGAATCTCGTCTGGTCCTGGCGACTTCGATTCGTTCAATGCCTCTAATTCTCTCCGAACAATGCCTTCTAAGAAAAGAATTTCAATGACGCTTGGAGTCGGCAGTTTTTCTGTGGAGGGAGGAAGGAACTCGGCCTCGTTTGTGTAGACTGATTGGAAAAACCGTGAAAAATACGCAGCTTTATCCCTACTATCAGCGATCTCAACGCCATCAGTAGTCTTTATCAAGGGGATTTGATGCCTGTTCCTTGTAGTTCGTCGGAGGTAGCTGTAGAGTAATTTTCGATTCTACGTTGCTTTTTGGAGCAAGTTCCTCTCGAATTCCCGCCGCGTCTTCATTATCAGCTTCCTCAGTTTGTTCCTCTGTGTCTTGTAGGCGTTTAAGCATTCAGCTTGTCTAGTGACGCAGTATTTTCTCCACAATTTGTGCTTCCTGTTGATTTCTTTCTTAAGGTCGATATTTAGCCACCCAGGGCGTTTGTACAGTCATACACTAGTCAGTGGGCAGTGGTTGTTGATGAGCTGCAGAAGGACATTCTTGAACAGCTCCCAGTCATCGTTGGCACTTCCCGTAAACAATGAGCCCCAGTCAAGACCGGATAAGTATATCCTCATCTGATTAAAGTCTCCCCGCCAAAAATTCCGTCTTTTGTGGTCTGGAGTATGTGAAATGGAGAACAACGAATAATCCCACATCAGCACTACATGATCACTTCGGCCAAGGGGCGGCATGGAGGTGATTTCGTCTATGCTGTCTGGTGTTTTCGTAATGACCAGATCCAGGCAGTTTGCCCTTTGTCCTTCACGTGTTCTCGTTGGGAACATTACATGTTGAGTGAGGAACGCATTTAATGTTTTGTTCAACAGGTGGTAATCGAATGCCGAATGTGGACCTGACGCTTGGAGGGTATTCCAGTTTGTTCCTAGTGCGTTGAAATCGCCCATGATCATGATGTTAGGTCGACTGGAAAATTTCTCCAACTGCTCCAATAGTTGAGTGTCGGCGATTCGGTCTGTCCTAGGTGGTCGGTAGACAGTGAGGACATCGAGACACGGGTAACCGGTAGCCTTGATGGTCAACCAGATAGCTTCCGTACTGCACGCAAACTTGGTGGTGTTATTCGACACCGCCAGACCTTCATTCACATACACAATGATACCACCACCCTGACGATGTTCCCTGTCCATCCGATAAATTTGGTATCCAGGCAAGGCTATATCGCTATCGCTTAAATTCCCGGACAGCCAAGTCTCAGTTACTGCTAAAACATCTGGAGATAGCTCGGCAAGGCAAAGTTTTAGTTCGTCTAGTTTCGATGTGAGGCTTTGGGCATTCGTGTACAAGCACCTCAGTTTTGCATCAACCGAATTTCCCGTTACATCTGTTACTGCTGTGAGCATTACTCCGTTATCGCGGACGCCGTGTTCTCTAGGCTCTTCCGTTACCTGATTGGTTTCATTTATATGCGTTGTTTCAGTCAGATCACTGGACGCTACGGAGTCACTTGCGTTGCCGCCTTGATCAGGTGGTTCAACAAGTGTCTGTTTTAGCTGAGTACCTGTCGTCCTTTCTGAAGCTCTTCCAAAAACTCTTGGATGATTATTTGTGCCCCCTGTTTTCCCTCGACAGTCAGAACCTGAGCTAAACACCCCGCGACCCGGTGCTTTTTTATCATAAACAATGCTACTCAAATGAATCAAATACTGCTTTAATGGCGAATATTTCCATCGTTCGTGTACAGTTATTTCTAACGAGCTAACATGTAATCATTAGGGGGTTTCAAAGGCTTTGTCCGCTATCCTTACCAAATAGACTGAAACAAAAATCCGGGATTTGCGTCAAAAGTATTCACACAATTTATGCAATCAAGTCGAGTTTGTTGCGTCTTACAAGACAAATGAGGTCGAAGTGACCCAGTTAGAGGAAAATAACCTAAACTTCAACCTGAGGATATCACATCGTCCAAGAACTGAGGCATGCGGACATTTCCAGGGTGGATTAACATATATTTGAGTAAACACAGTGCATTAAAATGTAAAAATTGTCATTTGGATGACCGGAATGCCCTCTAAAATCTCTTCAAAGTAGGCGTGGCCATGGCCGCGTCCAGTCACAATTAGCCATATCTGCTGGGCGGAGACAGTTGCTGCCAGGGATTCGAGTATTTCCGACAGTCGGATAAGATGCAAGCCACTTGTTGATCATTTCAAAACAGCATGCCCTATACACTAAGACGGAGACTAAAAGTTCTCGATATAGATCTTGCAACTCCTAAACGCTGTGATGTTTTTTACCAAAATCTTCGATGCAATGGAATCCAAACTGTGAAATTTCAGACTTAATCACTGGAAAGTTCTGGTTTTATTAGTTTCAAAGTTCCAGGACATCGTAGGTCAGCTTGTGAATCCACAGACGCCTTGCTATCATGTTGCCTGTCTTAGGGAAGTCCCACGAGTATGGAGGATCAAAATGAAATCTTGACCGTTTTGCAAAAACCTATTTGGAGAGAGGTTGGGGAAGAGAAGTAAGAGGATCAAAAAAAGGCAATCGAAAACCGCACATCAGGACTCAAACACAAGCTAAATGGTAGCCACAAACGGTATTGTAAAGCATGGATGAGAGATGTACGTAAAAACCCGAACAGAAAAAGCGTGACAGTTGCTGGCATGCAGCGAATGAGAACTGAGCCAACTCCTTCAGCCTTCTGCGATGCTAGCAAATTCGATTGGTCTGCGAAACCAATGGATCGACATGTGCGTAGCCCGGCGTGAATGGATACCTAAGATATGAAGGCGAAGAATGCCAGGTGGCGAAGCCCAGACTACATTTGGTTCGATGAAGCATTCAGTATTTATCTGATCGGTCATCTGCGCTTTGATCATTCTCGTGTATGGTTTTCTGGTTCCATGTTGACGTCAGGGTAGCGACTGGCTGAATAAAATTTATTAGGTCCGAAATTATGCCATAGCAGTTCATTCTCAACTCTGCCGATACTCCGTTGGAGATACACATAGACGCTTATGATGGATCTCGCCAGTAAAACCGAAGAAGAGCGTAAGGAAGGTAAGCTTGTTCATCTAAGGTTGCGCTTTATTGTTTTAGCGTATAATAAAAACCAGACAAGACTAGAAACATGGCGTTACCTATGGTAGACTGGTATTCTCTTGATGGATTGGCGGGGAGTCGGAATTCTGATCCTTGAGTATTTCTCTTGTGAGTTTACTTCCGCCTCTGATGAGCGTTTACACGTAGGCGATCCGAATTCATGATTACTCTGGAGGCCAGCGTGGCCACATACGTTGCATGTCTCTTCTCACCAAAACCTGGGAACGTTGATGTACGCACGCGCTTGATCCTTTGTCGGTTGGTCCGCAGTATTTAGCCGTTTATTAGAGGTGTTTGATGTGGTAGATAACGCTTGGCATGTCCTCAGGCGATAGTCAACCCCCTAGTCGATTGTGCAAGCGAAGTATTGTGACAACAGTCAAGCTTCTGGGACCCACGCCTAGTAACAATGCCGTTTATCATGTAGCTTTTTAAAATCCAACCAAATATTCGAAGACATGGTCGACTTCACCGTTTTTTTCCATGAAATCCAACCGCTTAGGTTCTGTATTATTCAGCCCACCCGCTTACCTACGGTTAGTCGTCGCTCTGCTGCCTTTCACAGGCCCCATTTTACACTTCTGTCCGGTCTTTGAAAGCTTAGTCTGATCTTCAACCCCCTTGAGATCCTGTTAGAAGGGAGCCAATGTGTCCAGGGATATTTGGATATCAGGACTAAAACATCCAATAATGCTATTATTCGCCTCCTTGGGCACCAGTCATCTAATGTGTCCCTGACGTTATTAACAAGGTATATAATGGACGGCCCCATTAAAGTTCAAAAAACAGCATAGGAAAGCACTTTCTGTTGTTCACGAAATCGCGCAGTTCCTCGTCCTGTTAAACTCCACAGTGTTGACGTGCGTTTGTTTTGCCAAGCCACTTCCTTCCAAGGGGCGCGAAGGGACGGGCGTTGTCGGTCTTTCATTGTTTGTCTGCTGATTTGTGGTCAGTCAGGTCCGGCTCTTTGCAGGTACACATTGGGCCGATTGCTGTGTGTATTACTTAAACCACACTATTTCCGTCGTGGTTCTGAGACAAGAACAGACGGGGTTTCGTTTTTGGTACAGAACGCTTGGTGTAGCGCAAATGCCAACTTTTGCCGCCAACTTTCCCTCACAGTTTGTCTGCTCACTTCCGCTTTTCGTATCAGACTTTAGTCCTCCACCAGCGGTTCCTTCCTAACACATTCGTTGTCATATCTTTCGTCTTCTGTCCTTTAACTCGCTTGTGTTACCTATCCCTGAAAGCATTACACTAGTAGCCGGGTGGCCATGTACCTGTAGCCCGGTTTTTGCTCGAAGTCCTTGACTGATTATCTGCTTGACTTAATTACTCGTTAACGTGGAAACCTCGGGTACGATGCGACCTCGGAAAGTTCCCTTCTCAGGCCGCGGGACTCCCTGCGGCCTGGCAATAAATTCGCCCTCGCTCGACAATCGGTGCAAAACCGATGTGTGTACGTTGCCCGCCGACAGCTGGATAAGAAGAGCGAAACAATTTAGAGGCCTGGACAAGAAGTTGTCCCATTGAGCCGACTCCAAAAGGTTTGCTCTTTCCGTGCGTGCGTACGTCATTGAGGCCTTTGGTGCCGCATGTAAGAGCGACCTGACGGGTAGGTCGTGTCTACCAGGCACCGAAAAGAGTTAACCAATAACAAAACTATCCACGGACTCACAAAACGGTGTCAGTGAGAGCTAGCAGTGTACTAGTGGAATGCCATCAGGGAACTTCGGGACGACAGATAATCTAGCTACAGGTTGCTTTCAGGGTGTCTCTTACTCCTAATCAAGCCTTTTGTACTATCGAGCCTTCCTGGATGTAATCGATCAACAATTTTTTGCTGGTTCGGAACTTGTACAGGCACGGGCGCTGCCGGGAGCGTCATAGGTAGCTCTGATGTTTTTCTGCGGCAGTCGACTGAAATACAGAATTTGCAAGCCAGCAAGTGTCTTAAGTAAAGCGTATTCACCTAGCTCAAAGTCCCAACTACGAATCATGCCGCTCTTGAAGAAAATACTACCTACCTAGCTCTCACTGGTGGTCTACTACGACGGTTTAACTAGCTTCTGGCGTTAGAAGTGTAAACAAAGTTTAGTGGGGCCAGGATCTCGATTAGCATTCCACAGTGCCGTTGTATGCTTTGTGTGTTTTCGATTAATCCTCACAACAGGTCAGACAAGGCGTCCGTTAAAGGCTTCTGCCGTCTGACTATCTACTATTCTACCTCGGCCAACTCACAACCAGTCTTCTCCGGGGTCCCAAAATAGTTTTTGGTGGACGCGTTCTTGACTAGCAGAGTATTCATAGTTCTCACTTGCGCTCTGTCGTTATGCGATATTTAGACTGTATTGACCGCCACATTAACTTCTAACTATTTCATTGATTTCTCCTGAGATCGGTGTGAGCAACTTGTTACCTTTAGTTGTTTGGATTGGGCGTGTTCTGCGCTTTCGTATTAGATGGTATTAATGCGCGTAAGTGCGCAAATTCACAAAATGGCCCCGCAGTACTTCCGCAGATGCCCATGTGCGCTCGCATGGTGAGATTAGCAGCCGTCGTATGGCATGAAGAAAACAAGCTTACGAGCCAAGATAGTTTAGAAGCCCGTAGTGTCGTTAAATAGGATTGAGTGGGCGGATTCACCCCCAAGCTCTAGACCCTTTAGTTATGCCCTGATCGGGTTGTTTTTGTCTTTTATCACTTCGTCATAGCCATCGTCGGGCTATAAGATAGTCGCCATTTTTGCGCTTCATACGAAACTGCGCATACAACTAATTTTCCAAAGCATGCACCCTCTGTAAACCACGACGCAGTGGGAACTAAACTACCAGCATGTTGATAAACAGTGCATGGGGAGAAACGTAATAGAGTTGTAATTCCTACTGTAGACGTCCCGGGTTTTCTTGTGGTTTGGTGTTCCGCTTTCACATCTTGCCAAACTTACGAGACCCCATTTATTTTCTCAGAAATGGCCTGCGTCGCACTAAAACGTTCATGCGCCTTTGAAATCTTGGGGCCCGCCTCAGCTAAGCGTCATCGATGTTCTTCCACACTTCCATGCAACTGCCAGCTGCCAACACCAAAATCAGTCTTCACCCCCGCTGCAGAACTAACCCGCTGTAAGTTGCTATGATTTATTTACTTCTCATAAAACTCAGGCAACACAAGTTTTGTATTTGGTACGGCTGCGATCATGTCTGATCCAGCCGACCTAGATTTTGTCCTGAACTGTACCTCCACGCGTGACGATCAGCGGCAACAGATCCGGACATCTCAGCTCATTCTCTTTGCCAGCGACGGAGGCCAAATACCGAAGGTCCAAGAACCACTTCAATGACTTGACGAGCTAGTCGAGCCAGGTTTTGAGTTGAACCTCTCTTCGACCTTCCCAATTGGGTAACGGTGCCGGGTTGAGGGCATTAATACCGAGCTCCCGAGGTAGACGACGAAGAACATGCCCAAGCCAGCTTAGTCGGCTTTCTTGGATAGCCTGGGTTATCCTTGTGATATTGTCGCAGCGAGCGCGGACTGTCTAATTTGAGGCGAAGTCGGTGTAATTCACTCGAAGCAGTGGTAGTCGAATACCTCCAGTTTTCGCTCGTTCTCCACGCACACAGCCCAGCACTCGTAACCGTACAGAAGGACGGACTGGACAGGTGCACGGTACACGCGAATCTTAGTGGCGATGATGTCGCATCAGACCCATAGGCATTTCCTAAGGCCTGAAAAAACCCAGCTGGTAACATCTATTCGGGAGACAATGTCGTCCTTACTCTGTCCATTCGGCAGCAACCTCGTCCCGAGGTACTTAAAACTGTCTACTTCAAGTTGACAGCTATCAATCCCGAACGGTGCCTTCTGGTTATGGATAAACTGACCGATTTAGCGACCTCGTTCACCTGTAACGCTATAGGCTGAAAATCACCAAAACTTAAAGCCAGTAAGGTGATATCATTGGCATAGTCGAGTACGTGCAGCCAGTGTCCGGGTGTAAGCTGAACACCGTCATCTTCGTGTAGGGCCCCCTAGAATCCAGTCAAAAGCGTAGTTTAACGGAATGAGCGGCAGGATACAACCCTGTCGAACGTAAGACCGAACACCGAACGGTTGGTATTGTTATGGGCCAGAACTCGTACAGTGTTCAAGCTGTAATAAGCCTTGATCATGGCGATACTATTTGGCGGTACACCATCTAGCGCCATTGTCCGCCAGGGGGACTGACGGAGCATCGAAGTCAACAAAACGGACGGTTGTCAGTTGCTGGTACCTACGGCGGAATCCAAGTATGCGCCTCAGTTTGAATACCTGGTCCGTACACCTACGTCCAGCAGGGAATCCGCGGACGCGCACAGCTTAGGATCCGCCGCGGACACTGGTGAAGGTCTTCGCAACAACGTCTATGAGACCTATGCCGCGGTAGTTCTTGCATCTTGTCTTCTCTCCCTTCTTGAGGATAGGTAAAAGGATGCCTGAGTCCCCCAGTCATCAGGAGAAACCTCGTTTCTCTACGCTTGTTCAATCACTTCATGGAGCCAGGGCGCCAGAGTGTCGACACAAGACTTGTAGATTTCAGCGGGTGTACTGTTCTCTTCGGGTGCCTTGTTGTTGCGCAGCCTATACATAGAATCAGCGATCTGCCTCAGAAGAGGGGTCGCAGGACACTGCATAGGTTGGAGAGGTGAGAAGCTCCGCTGCAGAGGAGAGCAAGGGCGTGATGGGTTGGGCGTAAAAGTTGAGATGGCGCTCACGCCATGGCTCGACTTTGGTCGATTTGTCAGCAATAAAGCCGCCTTCCACGTCGCGAACAGTCACTTAGCGCAGAAGGCTTACCGCCAACTTGGAGGATAATTCGGTAGAGTTTTCGAGTGTCACCAGCATTCGTAGCCTGTTTCATTTAGGTCGCAATTTCAGCCAAATATTTCCTTCGGTCACCCGTTTTCGACTTTGGCGTCATCTTCTGGAGTTGACGGAAGGAAGCATCATTACGGGACCTGGCCCGAGCCGTCTGAGCGGATAGCTGCAGGGTTCTTCCGCTGATCCACACACTGCGGCGTCCCTGGATACGTCCAGGGATTTTCTCAGCTGCTCATGACTGATGTTTTCAATGACAACCGCTGGTTACTGCCTTCTCCATCGTCTCGGGTCGTAAAACAGGACTGGATTTCTCTGCTTAGGACATCGGCAGTGTGGGGCTACCGGATTTTTGCGACATCAACGAGTCTAGGACGTGACATTTTGGGCGCGGATGAGAGGTGAACTTTCAAGCGTGTGCGAACGAGAACGTGGTCCGACTCGTGAGCGTCACCAGTCTCGGCACCACGCATATAACTAGCTCACGTGAGCAAATAGACCAGAAATGACCGTTCCAGCATCTGCTATTTTTCGCTACTATGCCTCAGACTAAGATGCAATCAAACTTGCCACCACATTATCAGGTGCAAAAGCCGTGGCCAGCTGGCCAGTTCATGTGTCAGACGGTCTGTGTTTGGTTTTGTCTTCCCTCGGTACCTGAATTCTAACGTGGACGTCTGAGTCGCACCCCGTTTGATTTAGTCCGACTAGTGCGATTACCGCGATGCATCTTTGTCTGGTTGGATTTCGTAGGAGCAGTCGGCCCATCCCATGTACCGGGAATGAGTTTCGAATGACCAGTTTTCCTGATCACAGTTACCCATGTCCTTAGCTTTACTTACAGGAATACTTAGCTCCGATGTGATGCGCCTCCACGTGTTCTGCGAAGGCCATGTACGGAATCATTTTACCGTGTGGCTGTTTCACTTCTTTCTGTTAAGCATGTTTAATTCAAATACTTTCTAAACAGACTATCACCCCCTACCTGCTGTTTTTTTAAAGATTAACTCAGTGGCTAACTTTTCTCTCCCGTCCTGATTATATTTTCAAGGGCCTGAAAACTGCAAAGTCCGATTGTCTTTTAAAGCCAGCGCAAGTCGGAATAACGTCTTGAGGAAAGGTTCCTTCGCCATTGATGTTGTTCAGGCTAGTTACCTTAGGTAGCAGAAAATGGAAAGAAGTCCTAAATGAATTCTGTTCGTGCGTGTCTGCCCTAGGGTCACTGTGTAGTAAAGCTTGTTGACTGGCCTGTGCGAGTGTTTTGGGGCATGCAGCAAGTAAACTGAAGTTGCGCATATTTGAAGCACTACCGATCGACTCGTAATGATATGCGGGACAGGATTTTTTCGTGGACTCCAACCTATACAATCTGATGTCTGGTCGTCGCTCGTTTGTAATACCACCAAGGGCCTGACCCCGTAAATCTGTGCATCAAGCGGCTTCTCAGCCCTCTTTTATTAGCTTACTCCTGCATGACTACTAATTTGTCCGAAGATATCATGAAATCAAGCGCTCTAATCAGTTCGCATGTTGTCCAAACATCAAGTACGTGCAGTTTGCGTTTGTGCTTTAGTCTGCGCTTATTACACTACGAGCCTCCCAGGCCCGGAAGCTGTGTTTGCTCTAAGGGCGTGACGAAGTGACTGACACCTGGGAGTGTTCATGTGACTGTCTTCTGCGTCCTTTATTGGTATCTTTTCCTTGTCATTGTTCTACTTTGGTGTTTGTTTGGTGCTTTCTTCGATACTGCACATGAACAGCAAATTTATTTGTTACATTCACCCCTGGCTTCTCAGTATTGTTACGGACCTTTTTTCGTCCACTTTTTGTACCGAGAATAACAACCGAGGTAGTAATCACTTGCGCGTGAATTTGGTATAGTGAGGTGGGACGTCTCATTTTCACCCCACGCTGATGTCAATCGTTTTGCAGTTGAGGCTTAAGTCAAGATAACTGATACCGAGATTGGTTTTTCTGACTGATCGCCCACATGACGCCTTGGAAGGTCTCGACTGAATCCAACTTTGCCAGTTTTATCACCATATCCTTAAGTGTATACTAGCCTCTGTGGACCAAGCTCCAGGGTCCTTCAGTCAAGGAGCCAACTTGTGCACGCAGCAGACCGTAATCGGATTAGATGTCGCGTCTGATCGCCACCTAGGGTCGATAAACACCGAAGAACTTCCAAGTCGCACGTGTCCTGTCGGACGCAATTGTGCTGAATATCTGTCGGTCCTGAATATCGAAATAAGGGCCTGCGCTGGACTTATTTCGCAGTCATTCGTGTTTCTTGAAAAGGATTTTACTCCCAAAGATTACCTTGGTTTGTACCTGTGGATTTGTCAGACAATCTTTTAACATAACGGGCATCTTTTTGAACATGTGCTTTCAGCCCAGATCCAGCGCAGATTACGCGAGGAAGTGAAACGCCTTCAACGTCGAAGATTGCTCCCACGTCATCCTCTCAGTCGTACTCCACAGAACGATGGTGACGCCTTTGGAGATCGACCCAGTTCTCCCGAAGGTATGTTCTTACCATACAGTAGATGTGCTAAGATCGTAAGGAACACTCATATGCAATATGGAAGGATCACAATAGGTGTGCTTACTTGTGAAATGTTGACCGAAATTCTGAAATGCGTCTTCGACTGGGAAATACCACTCGAGTAGAGCTGTAAGATTAATAACCGTACAGCATAATCTCAAGACATTTGAGCTACTTTGGGATGCCGACTTTTGAAGGAACTTCCTTTCGACCACCTGCAAAAATTCTACTCTGCAAAAATGACCACTTATGTAGTATGACTTTTTCTAACTAACTTTTGATGCCTTTATAAGTTCACATATTTTTCATAGAAGGCACGCGCGAAAATACTGATTGTTTTGCTCATTTGGTAGAAAATCACATCTTCAAATGTTATAATTGAACGAAGTGCGTAATTCGGTTTTAGAACACCTTTCCAATTCCCAATAATTTTGGACCCGACCTGCCGTTGCACATTAAAATTTTATACTTTTACTTCACACTTGCATTCAGGGTTTCCAAACTACAAACTGTATATTCGATGTACGGAAATCATGCATTCCTAGACGATATTGAGAGGAGACCATATGGAGTTCATGAAATTTTGTGGTGGATTTGAGCCACATTGTAAACTTTACAAGCAACCTTAGTAAATTCAGAGACAAGATGTTTTATGAACGGACGTGTCATTGTCTTAAAAAGCTCATAATTAGAAACTTTCTTAACACCCTGCCATACCCATTCTTCAAGTATAAAATTTAAAGACGTAATTTTCTACCAGCTAAGTAGAAAGATGAATATTTTTACTCATGTTTTCTATGAAATTTATAAGGGCATCAGGAATTAGTGAGAAGAATGCATACTACATAAGTAGCCATTTTTAGTCTATTTCTTATAGGCTACCGGAATAAAGTTCATTCAAAAACCGGCATCCTGAATTAACTGAATTATCACGGGATAATGCTGCATGATGATTAATATTACGACCCTACTTAAGTAATTTTTTCGAGTTGAAAACGAATTTCAGAATTTCGGTCAACATTTCATGAGTTAGCACATCTAATGTACTTATTGTAGTGCGTACTGAGTGTCCGAGGTTTATCTAGACGAGTTTGCGCATAGAATATTTCTCCCGTGACTTTCAGTTCTCCATGTTGTCTGAAAACTACATTTTTACGCCTATAGCTAACACTTCTGTCGGTCCTCTAATATACGAGTATGCCTGTTGGCATGGCCTCTCAATAGTCACTGTTACGTTGGGTCCTGACTTTGTGCTTGTGACACAGTCTATTATGCAAAAGTTATGATTTTTCAAACCATTCCCTTGTACATAGTATATTAAAGAGCAAGGGCTGCAGTATCTAGATTTTATTGTATCCTTTAAGAATCAGCACCACCAGCCTGCTCCTCCGTCATCACGAGTATGCGCTCAATGGCTATCCGTTCCCCCAAGTCAGACTGCCAAACCGACTCCGAAAATGAGCAAAACCCAGAACCCCCTTCTCCAGTCCGCCTATCCGACCGGCCTGTCCGCGAACTCCAACACACCGAGTGCCCTGCCTCTGAACGGCTGTCTACTTCAGGTAGGTCACGCACTTTCATTGGGCCTAATCGACTTTTCAGATTCCGTACCTCTCTTCACGTTGCCACAAGTTACTGCCCTCTGTGATCGCCTTATCCGAGAAAGGGAAGATCAGCTTCGCGAGGAGTACGATAATATTTTATCGTGCAAATTGGCCGGTAAGTTAGCCTTATGTATATTTTCGACACAGCCTTTGTTGACCTTATTTTTGACTGACCTCCACGGGTGAAGTAATATTTGTTTTCTTCTCATATCACGGTCGAGTCTGTCTTCCTCTTTTGTAGAGCAATACGAGGCCTTACTGAAGTTTAACCAGGACCAGCTCTGCCACCGGTTCCAAAATGCGCCCATGAACTGTAAGCTCCCCCCCCCCCTTCCAAACCTACTTTGTGCTCGGTTATTTTAAGCGGTTCAATTTTGCTCGACAGATGTTATTGTCTTGTTTGGTTTTGACTACAGTGTGTCCATCATGTCTGTTATGTAAATTATCAGTCGACTAAGTTGTGTTTGGGTTGGCCTAGCTAAATCGATCTCCTCTGGCAACAAATGGACAAACTGACCTTGGCACATCTTTCAGCGTTTCGGGTCGATGTCTTGCGCTGATTTTCCGTGTTTTATTTGGGAAACAACGGACACATGTGTTCTTTAACTAAATTAAGATCTGCCATGCGTAGTTTGAGGGGGGATTCGTGTGTTACGTCTGTGCATTAGTACCAAATGAAAAGGCGGGCGTTATGAGCTCTTGCTTTTTATGGAAAGATTGCGTCTGACTTGTACCATTTCACCACGGTATGCCATTGGTCATCTACAAAGCTGAAACAGGGCCACACTATACAATGCGTGGTTTGTGAAGAAAAGTGTGTTTTGAAAAGTGTAGTCAATTGTCCAAATGAGTAGTTTATTAGTAGTATAGTCAGGTAAGAGGCATTGGGAACTGTTTACTAGCCTTAACCGGATAAGCCTTCTGTTTCACGAGAGGGCCGTGCACACACGTCCGCCGTCTGCATATTAATGCACCCGGGCTGTTTTTGAGGAACTTTTGTGTCACAAAAACAGCGACACCGCGAGACGTGGTTCATAGGAGCGGTCAACTATGTTCTTAGACGCATGGACAAAAAACTGCCGCCTAGTCATAGTATTTTCGGGACGCGTTTTCATTTTCACCAGAAACCGCCGCCGTTCCTATGCTATGTGTTTAGGCCTGTTGTTTTTTTCCAGTGTATCAAGTCTTGGCTAGCAAATGTGGACTACTAGCCACTTATCGAGCGAAGTCGATGCAGGCGCATCTGGATGGGCAACATTGAGTTTCGGTGTGGACCAGCTGTCAACTTGTAAGATGTTACCAGTAAGGACACAGGAATCCGAGATGGCCATTTCCGGTATATTTGCTGTAATCGGTAAATCATACGCAGACCCGAGTCTCAAACTAAACAAACCATGTACTCGCGTTCTGTCTGTTGCGGTCGGTGGGGAGCTTTTCACTGATCTATCTTGATAGCAGCACTCATGAATGGAGATTTTGTGTCGGACGATCCACTGCACTCAAGCCCACCCCTAGTCGTCTCAACCACTTTTTTCCATTTACAGCATGAGGGATGTGAAAAGCGAGAAATTAGTGCTAATACTGCGCAAGTTGCCTTTAACATAATCCAGTTAGCGCGCCCACGTCACTACTGCCCCCTGGGATGATGTCTGCAATTGTCGTGTTCGGGAGACAGGCTATTACTTAGTTGTCAGCGTTTCCGCCCTCCAGGCTTGATCTGTTACCCATGTGTTTTTGACCTCACTAATTGTCTCCTGATTCTTTTTAGACGTGTCGTAGTTACCGAAGGATTTTGCCAATGCCTCGCTGCTGTCCCCAAGCCGGAGACTGCACTCCTTCCGTCTAGGATTGTAACGTTGTTGGCGCTCTTTCTTCCACTTTCTACTGCTGGCCAAACACCGCTGCCTGAACGCGGGCGCAATAGGCTTTCATAGCCTCACACTTCACCTGACCGCGTCCTAACAGCCTCCGTACACACACATACACCAGCCCCCTCAGAATTCCAGTTAAGCCCTCCTCGTGACCGCGGAATTTGTTTTTGTTCGCCCTATTAAACAGTTCCATTGGCGCATTTTCTACAACGATCTTGTTATCAACAACATCTTAGGGGCGGTGAGAGGGGGGAGAATGTAAACACATGAACTTGAGTTTACTCATCCTTATTGAAGTGTAGTTCTCAAGACGCAGTCAGAAAGGACAGGAGCACCACCGTTGAGCCGAACGATTCCACCTGCCCTGTAGTGCGTATAACTCGCCCAGTAAGTAGTCGTCGTCTAACGAGTACTTCTAACAGACTCCACTTATTTGTCAGTAAAAGTTTGCTGGCCTCCGTTTTTCCCAACCGGCCTGTAAGATTGCCGATTTCAAGGCAGAAAAGTGCGAAAACCGTTTCCCATAACTTCCTTGCTGCCTTGCTGGTCGTTGGCATGAGATGGGGCGACAAAGGCATGATTTGACTCAGACGGTCACACAAGCTGCGGGACAATATTATGAACCTCAACAGAGACCTCATTCCGTATAGAACTGACAGGGCGCCCTAAGCGAGCAATTCATTTCCCATCTCACCAACGACTCGTGATCAGCTGGTCCCTTAGCGCATGTAACTGGAAATTTGCTTCGCTGTTGTGTCAGGTTCCAGTAGAGAACATGTACTTGACGGAACCGTGATTATGATTGATGTGGTCGGTTTTCATGCTGTCGTGCGTGGGACAATCTGCGCCAACGGATCTATGGCGCTCGACCCATTCTTTCCAGCGACGGAAATGAATACACAAGACCTAAAAGTCATGCCCAGTACTCGGACGGAGTGGGCCGACCCAGGTTTCGAGTTGATCGCACCAACGCCTCCAGGTGGGCAGCGGTGACTGGTCGAAGGTAGAAACGGTGAGCTTACAGGGCCGATGACGAAGAACGTGGGGTGGCCTGATGAGTCGTCACGACTTCGCGGCCAGCGCGGGCTGACTCAGTCGAGATCAGGTCGGTGTACTTTGCCCAATGGGGTGGTTTAACCAGTTTCCGCTCATTCAGGAACGTAGCCCAGCACTCGTAACCGTGTAGGATAACCGACAGGATGAATACCTGTTGCAGGCGGACTTCTGTGGCGACGAAGATATCTCGTCGGGTCCGTAGACATTTTGTAGGAATTGTGGGAGTCCTTCGAACATCAGCGAATCGGGAGTCGATGTCGTTCTAAGCGCGGTTATCCGACGACGACCTCGTCCCGAGGTACTTGGAACCATCTACTTCAAGCTGATCTCCGTTAATCCCGAGTGATTCCCTCTGGACCGCGTATGCAGCTCGGCGGCTGTGATCTGTGTTTATGGATAGACTGATCGACTTAGCAACATCAGACCCGACACTGCAGCTCGTATGTTGTCAAAGCTTGGGGCTGGCAGGGCGATGTCGGCGGAGTCAGATCGATACTGTAAAACTACGTGGGATTTGTGTCGGGCACCAGCGCGTAACCTTTGTAGGAGGCGATGACTGTCATGGGAACTTGCTGAACTAGGCAAGACGAAGGGGGAGGGACTGTCGGAGGAGAGTCGTCACCCGGCCAGGCCCTGGTTTTCGTGTTACAACCTCGGTCCCACGCATTAATTGAGGGCAGCTCTGGAGCAGTTCCAGCTCCGCAGCAGCGCTTCGACGTACCTTTAACATCGACAGTCTTCCGTGACACTGACAACCTGTCAATGATGATCACTTACGCGTGACCAAGTTGTGAAGCTTTGCTTATTTTGTATCACATCTATGAAGTGGTCGGCGTTTCTTGGGGATACTCGCGTGATTTGCACCTGTTTCCTACACGGGTTGAGCTTTTGGTGATTTTTTCCTTCTAGTCTGTTTTTAAACCCATAGATTCTTATGACTCGGCTTGTTACTTAGAATTCACGTGGAGCGTATGCGCACTCGACTCCTGTCCCCAATGCCAACGCGGCAGGGAAGAACACGACCGGCCACGAAAAAGTGTATTAGGAAACTGCAAGTCAAGTTTAACTGGAAAAGTTACGCCTATTTTTAACATCCTACTGGGGTTCGCCTGCATTCGGCCCAATCCACTTCGAGAAGAAAATTCTGCACGAGCTAATCGATTACTCGCATACCACGGATCGATCAAGCTCGGAAGGAGCGGCCAATGACGAGGCGCCACGCCTATGCTGACAGCGTGCTGGAGAAGACGCACGTGGCCTCCGGTTATTGGCTAGCTCTTCTTTTTAAGTGTAGGCACTCCCAGCACGAATATGCCAGCCTGTCATCAAAAAGGGCTCGTTGCGCATTATGTATGATATAGACTACATGGACTGTGAAAAGCCTTTGCGCTACCGTACCTGTGACTTGCTTCACCGAGATAGCCTTTACTGCACTTTTGTTCTCACGCATCATTTGCATGGGAAGACAAACTGGGATCGGTCTCTCTTATCTCTCACGTGTTTCACTTGTACTCCGTTCCCATCGAAACGCATTGACTCGATGAGGACTTATCGAAAGCGCACGGATGCTCACCAACTGGTCTTCTGCATCCTTCCATGGGAGTTTCCATATGCGTTTATTTCGCCCTGTTGCATGAAATCAGCGCTGTGGCTGTAGTTCTAGCCCAGGATAGCACAACCCGTTGTCATCTTCCGTCCGGAACACGGTACGGTACGATAAGCCGACGCTAGGTCGCATGTGCACGTTTATTGGGGGTTCCTGGACTAGGCAAAGTGGTCAGATATACCGAAACTGATGAAGCCAAATCAGTGCGGCAGTCAATAGAAAGAGCAGTTAACGAATTACGGTAGCAATTCCACCTCCCATCTGACAGGATGTATCAGGGGGCAGTCTTTCCTCAGCTGGTCAGGGATTTAAGCTTATCGTGTTTCCTCACCGCCCCTTCTGGGCTGCATTTCTGCCAGATGTGCTTAAGGACCGGCCTCAGGTTATGCATGCTACCTAGTTTCCCCTCTGCCTGATTAAACATGTTTAAGGTATCTTATTGACTACTTACTCCATGACGCTAATCTGGTTGCGCTAACTCGCGTTTACTTTTTTCCCGAGGCATCTTCCGTTGGGGCTGATCACCATGCGCACGTCGTATCTACGGCTCGCATTCTGTCGGTGGTGAAGGCGACGGGGGGCAGGCCTTCTTGAAATGTCCCTAACGCCTTGCCAAACTAGCATTCGCGGCTCATCCTGTGTTGTACGGTCAAGCCGTGCGGTTAATGTTCTAGCCAGCCATAGCTTGGACCTTGTTGGTCCAGACCTCGAACCCGGCCAGCGAGTGGGTTAAGTTGGATGCTCTACCAGCGCGCCGTCAGGTCGGCGCACTGTTGGTTGCGACCGCAGCAATAGGACGCTTAACCGATTGTGCCAGCGTTGCGTGTGCAAGCGGGTCGGCGTCGCATGGACGTTTGTCTTCATTCTGTGTCGGCCACTGAGTCCAATCTCACTACCAATCTGCTGACAGGTTCCGACAATTGACTGGTGCAGGGTGCAGAAAGAGGAAAAGAGCGGGGCTGATGATACTGGGGGAATTCATCTCCACGACGAATCGGTGCATTCCTCACTGACAATAAGTCTGATACACCTGAACCTAGCAGGGCGCGCTGAGGGTCGTGACTTGGAGGGCTCATCGCGGTAGCCACCACAACATTCGGGTCCGGTCTCGCGTAGAAAGAAATTTATTGGACGCCACTTGAGAGGGCACTGTATTCTGTACGGAGAGTTTGGAGAACCGGTTGGAATAAGTTTTTCAGCTGGACAAGAGGACACGTCCGGCACCGCGAGGGCGGCGTCCCGAGTGACAGTTTGAATGCGTCACAGCGCCCTGAAAGAAAGCACACCTGAGTCGGTCTTGAAGATGATTGGATGATTTGGGTAGTCGTGACTGATCGAGAACCAGACTGCCACTGGTGGGGACATGCAAGTACTTGTGAGAGGCGCAGCTTTGCAACGGGAGCCCGAAGTAGGGCCACTACAGGCTGCCCAACTTATGAGATAACTGGGTCCTTCCCAGGCCGAGAGTAAAGCTGGGATGGCTTCTTCTTAATGGGGTCTTTATGACGCCCACGCCTGTACGGTCCGAGTCGCCCTCACCAAAGTCTGAGACGTGTCGCGAGTCGTGTGTGGCACGCGTAGACGGGTTGTCCAGCCTTGTCGGCCACTGCGTCCGCGCCCACCTCTGGTCGACTTGACGTTGTCTTGACGTCGAAGCAATGTGGGTGGGAGAGGAGAGAGCGTGTTAGATGCTGCTCAGGTCTTCGTCACTATAATCGAATTCACGCGCACGTCGACGGGGCTGCGCCCCCTCTGTGGGCACCCAATAGACGCCGTCGCTTATGATTGCTGAACTGCCTTTGTGGTGGCATGAAGTGTGTAACGAGGCAGACTTTCGACGCGTCTGCCTTACTCACTGTTCTCAAGCTCACCGTACGTACTCCAGTGGTATGAAAATGTAAAAACGATGGGGGGATGAGCGTAAGCACAGCGTCTGACACACTAAAACAGCCCCCCCTGCACTCGACACACATGATTTGGCCCCTAGCTGGGCACGCTCCGGGTATCATTCATGTAAGTGAGTTTACCTAAAGGCCTATAAAAAGGGAACTATTGCAGTCTGTCCCACGTCCCGAAGCAGGGTCAAGTTATCTCACCGAAGCATAGTTCCGGGCACGTGCCTTTAGCGGTCAAATTGGGTGACATTCGAAAATACCCCATTTTGGCTTGAATTTTTTCGACTTTGTCCTCCTATTGTTCGGTGAGTTGCTTCTTTGTGCAGTTTCGAGTTCAACCAGTTCGTTTGCTGCAGGCTATACGCCGGCGACGGAGCACAACAGGGGTGCCCGCATGTTCGACGACCAACTAGTAACTAGCTCCGGTCATATTACTCGTAACGGCCACCGGGTTTTACATGGGTCATGTTCGCGTCCGGTG
The DNA here is from genome assembly GCA_902702965.1 of Spirometra erinaceieuropaei. Lineage (NCBI taxonomy): Eukaryota > Metazoa > Platyhelminthes > Cestoda > Diphyllobothriidea > Diphyllobothriidae > Spirometra > Spirometra erinaceieuropaei. The sequence continues at coordinate 174,436 of CACRXP010000880.1, read as the reverse complement.
ATGCTTGAAAACGAGGCACGGGTTGTTTTAGCGGACAGCTTGCTTACTTTCAAGGGGACTAGTCTGTCTGGGGTCTTCTGGCCATGACAATGCTTCCCGCAGGGAGGAAATTGAGCAGCGTTCAATGTGGCCACCAAAGCCACTCAGTTGCGCTACGGTTTGCTTTTTGCGCTGTCATCAGTGCTCTTGCTGTCTGAGGATCTTCGAATCAAGTTTTTCTAAAGCATGATATGAAGAAATAGACAGGGCCGAACCTGACTTATATCCGATGTGAGACATTCCATATCGACATTACAGCGAGAAACAACCACCCAGTGGATTCCACCGTAAGCAACTCATTTTACTAAGGTAAATCTAAGGTACAATTTGGCGTATCAAGCAGTCCAAGTTAAGTGAGGAGACACTAATTCGCTGTTGACATCCAAAGGTAGGTGTGTTTGGGCTCGGTCGGAGGAGCTTTGGCTGTCAGCAGACAACCTTGAGAATGAAACTACAAGAATCCAGATCCATGGCACTCGGATCCGATAACCAACTGTGACGCTCACCATCTTTTAAATGCCATCCTTCTCCAAATGAAACAGTTCGTGGGAGTGGTAGACCGGAACCGGCTGATTGGAAATCCGTCATCTCACTCCGAAATCAAAGAGGGGACCTGGAGGACTTGCGCAGGACTGGCAACTATGACGATCCGTCACAAAATCGGGGCCACAGCCTTCAAAGCCAACCAAGGAGAAGGGACAAAAACAGAAGACGAAAAGGCAAACAACGACTCCGGGTGTCCCCGACTACCCTCTCTGTGTCCTAATTATCGGTGTACATTCGAGAATCCCATTGGCCTCTTCGGACGCCTTCATGCCTACCGCAACAACGAATTGGACTACACGCAGAGGAGAAGGGCAAATACTGACCACCTCCCAGCCCTGTCACCGCACCGCGCTTTCAACACACTTCCCAGGTTCGGATCGTCCTGACTGTACACATCGGAGTCGATCTGGGCTACACCAGTACCAGTTCTCTGATCAGGCACCTGACGCCACAATGACAGTATTCCAGCATGGAGTCGACGTCACTGCACACTTGGGTTCAGAACGGGATTCGTTGACCACCCCAAATGTCTCGTTTCGATCGTAGCGCACTACCATATTCACCGTGA
>CACRXP010000880.1:132744-154260 GCA_902702965.1 Spirometra erinaceieuropaei | reverse complement strand
ACGTGCGCTCGCCAACTAGTCTTCTGGAAATTAGATAAGCTTACTGCAAATGTTTAAGTAACCATTATGCATTCAATTTATCTTGGTGTCGTAGACTGGGAGCTCGGCAACCAATGAGATTTTTATGTTCGCGTGGCCTGAGTTTCATTGGTGCAAAACCGGCCGTAGCGAGTTGCCTGAGGTAAGGGACACGAAACCTCAGTATTGATTGCTGATTCGGAGGAATGACGAAAAACTCCCCTGCAAATGCTTTGGAGGGTCAGCTGAAGGAGCAACAACCAACGGAACGATACACTTTGGAAGAACTGGAGTTCCTTTTTACTGCTGTCCGATGCTACCCTTACATAGTCGAATCACCTCTCACTAATGCTGAGACCAAACGCCGAAAGACTGTCATATGGAATTGGATTGCAGGGGTGGTTCACGACAAATTCAAACCAACTACAGGCAAGAGCCCAATTCGACTGAGGAACTGGTGGAAGAGAACTAAGAACAGGGCTAGGAAACGACTGGAGCACACCGAACTGGATATTAGCGAGACCCAGAGCGGTTTACCAAACAGAAATCGCGGTTACCTCGAGCACATATCCAAGGATATTTGTGAATTTAGCAACCAAGTCAACAAATTATACTCACCTGAGCTTGAAGACTTGGATTTCAAAAAATTTCTGACAACGCACAATGCCCAAGATCGAGGTACACGAGTCGACCTCGAGAATGACAATCCAGAAGTGGTTGAAACTATAGGGACCGGTGCCGAATACGAAAGTGCGGCTGACACGGAAGGATTTCAAGTTATAGATAATAGTAAAAGGCACTTGGAAATGGGGCAAGGAGTTGGAGCGGGATCAAGCTTCCTTTGTGGACATGAGATCAACAATACCCACTTCGGACTGGTGGATTTTACTCGTCAGGCTGAATTCCAACAAATGGCAGTCACCGCGTTCTGGAAACTAATGTCAACTCTAAATCCTACAACAGCGATCAGTGGTACTGAAGGTGCCGGCCTAAACTCAAGGGATCTTCTTACCAGTACGTTGAGGGAGCAGGGGCGAGAATCCCTATTCAAACCTCAAATCCTGGGCCCCGTTCTAAAAGAACAAATGCAAACCCCACTGACCAGTCTCAGTATTGGGTCCAGCGAAACTCGAGGTCCCGCAGAAATCGCAGCAGATAATTGCTCGACTATATCCTTAGATCACGTGCCTGCCAAAAATGCACTACAGGGTCCCCGGCAGGGAGAAACACAGATGGACGAGAACGTTGACAGGCTAAAAGAGCAGGTCTACCTGCTAAAGCGTCGGAAACTTGAGTTAGAAATCAAGCTTTTGGAGAAGCAATTAAGCTGATCTCCTCGGAATGTGCAAGTTTTTTCCCCAATTTCTCCGTTGAACTTGTCACCACTTTCTAATGACAACTTTTTTTACTCTACCTTAAATGGACCTTGCCACGCGAGCAGCTTGTTGCGCTGAGGTAAACAATAAGTCAACACAATTACCCCTCTCTCTCTCTCTCATTCGTTTCTTATATGGAATACCACTTAGTGACATTCATAAAACAATAGTGGGAAGCTGTCTATAATTAAGCCAGTTTTATGTCCTCTACATAGTCGTACTTCCCTCAGTTATATTGCTGAGTCAGGCGCCACTTCATAAAAGTACATTTAAAAGAGGTCGCCATATCGGAGATATTTATTCATCAGTTGGAATTCGGAGGCATTTTTCGCTTTTCAAATACGACCCCGCGTCTAGGGTTCCGGGAGGTTGGTCATGGGAAATCAATAACATGGCGAGAATGGCGGGCGGGGATTTGGGAGCCAGACATAGTTATGTAGCCCCACCTGAAGTAAGCAAACCGCAACCGCCTGTAAGACGGGACCGGTGGTAATAGGGGCATTTACAGGTAGGGCCGGAGAACGCACAGGCAACGAGGTCGAGTAGTTGTATGCAAAAGAAAAGCTATTGGGAATGCGCGGTCGTACTTTGAGTGGTTGAGAACTGGTTGCCCTAACCCATAGCCGCCACAACCCAAACAGTACTGCGTCCATCGGGGGGTGGGGCTGCATAACTATATCTTACCAGTCTGGGCCTCAGCTAACGAGGTTGCTGTCGCGAAATCGGTGTCAGCTGCCGCAACCGTCCGGGGGGGAGGGGGGCTTGGTGCTGAGGTGGATTAGTGGATGTTGCCAGGCCCTTGACTTCGATATGGACGGCACACAGGCTATAGGGGATTTGGTGAGCAGTTAACGCACAGTCCCAGGCCGACAGGGGGGTTTATTTAAGATGCAAAAAGCACGCCCGCTTGGATGTATTTGCCGGCGCATCAGCATTGAATGTTAGACTCCGAGAGTGGTCTCCGGCAGAGTGGCCTACGAAGTGCACGTATCATCCAGAGTCGGGAGCTGGGTGTTCACTTGTGGAACTGGGTGCTAACACATTTCGTGTCTTAACGATAGGGCTCGGCCAAAGTTGCAGAGCGAAAGCAGACTAAGCAAGCAAAGCCGCGTCCTTTGATACATCGCTGTAATGAGCACGCTCTGAGCTGATCAGAAAACGGGCCCCAAAACGCAATAACGTTTACCGAGCGACGTACTATACGGCAGCTACATGACGGGGGGCGGGGGGTAGATTGCAATCAGAAACGGACATTTTAATTTAGAGTATCTAAGCAAGGATACCTGAAACACATCTAATTTGAGGGATTTCAATGTTTTTTAATCGCCTCAGAAATTAATGCGCTAGCTTGCAGTAGATACTTCGGAATGAAGCCTTGTAGGCTCAGACCAAAAGCCGATATTAATGTTTCAGCCGAAATCCATCAGTTCCAGCGGATTAACCGCACAATATCCACAAACTGTTAACCGTACTGACAGTACAGACACAATCTAACCGCCCAGGCACCTGTTTCATCAATATTCTGCTGCCACATGACACTGATGCGAGGGACTTTCGGGCCGAGCCTGTAAAGTTTCATTCCGAATGATTTACTCCAAGTCAGCGTATTTATCTTTGAGGAGATTTAAAAGCTGGCATCGCAAAACTGGAGCATTTACCAGAGGGCACTTGGGGAACGCTAGGGGAATCACGGATGTGCCAAACTCCTCGCTAATGCGCCGTCCAGCAGCAGAATATCGGCGAAACAGGCGTGTCTGGGCTTTTAGTCCCTGTACTGTCGGTATGGTAAACCATACAATGTGTTTTTTGAGAGTAAATGATCCCTAGGTGTATCGAATGGTTAGATCGCAGATGGTAGCCAGGAATGGGGAGGCGTACAGCCAGGTCCCTGTCGTACGGGAATGGTGGGAAAGGGGGTTATATGGGTGGGGTAAATGAAAGGACTGGTAGAGGAATGCTGGAGTTTCTGGGAAAACGTAAAGTTATCAGGGAAAGTGCTGGGAAGTTTTAAGCAGGTGTAATAATGGCAGAAATTTATACCCTACACTTAACCGCAAACGTAAAGCCTAACCATAAGCCTTAAAACCGAAACGTAAAAAAATCCTAAAACCCAACGCTAATCCAAAACCTAGCCATCACCCTAACCCTAACCTTGACCCTAACCTTAACCTCAAGCCTAACCATAATCTTAACCTTAAGCCTAACCCTAACACTGAAACCTGATCCTAAAACGTAAACCCTAATCCTAAAACTTAACCTATGACTAACCCTAACCCTCACTAAACCCAACAGCCTGACCGAAACGGGCGACCTGCCTAACTCAGTAAGAGCACACCTACCGATAACAAGTTCCCTAGACAAGGTAAGCACACCTACTGATAACAAGTACGTACGTCGACACTATCACGCATAATGTCTGCCTACCAACTGCGATCTTACCGTCGTATTCGCTGTTGAATCCAGCTGTTCAAAGCTTGGAATTCTCCATGCCATCCTCGAAAGTGTTCCCACATTTGGCCCCTGTTGACATTCCCCTTCTGCCTTTTTGTAACCTTCTTTCAAGCGTGATCCGCGCTATTTTAATTAACTACTTTTTGTAATCTGATCTTACGCTGGGAATTCGATTTGCTCGAACAGTAACAAAGGAATTCTCTGTCTAGGGTGTCCATTGTTGAGGTTTGTACGTTTTTTTTATTATTACCTTATTCCACCAATATATACACCGAAACATGTCTTGACTTATACAGGAGTTATTCCTGTAAACTTGGCAACTCCGGCAGGAACTATAGCATTTTTGGGCAGTGGCTCAGATGTCACTCTGATAAAACGAAACAGGCGTGTCTGGGTTTTCAGTCCCTGTACTGTCGGTATGGTAAGGCATACAATGTGTTTTGTGAGAGTAAATAGCTCCTAGGTGTCGTATCGAATTCGCTTTTGGACTGTTTGCTTTCATCCTTACACCCTGGTGTCGGCATGGAAAGAATACTATTAGTTGTCAGCAGTTCCTCTGATAGAGTGCTACGCTTTATTGGCAATGCGCTTGTGTCAGAGGAATGTGCGGTAACGAATCTCCCCTCGTAACATGATCGTCTGGAGTGAATTTCCGGGTGTTATTAAATCTGAGAAGCAAGAAAAATAAACAAGAATCCGGTCCACGAAATAGGCGAGCCTCTACACATCTGGTATCTAATTAGCAAACAGTGCTGTTAGTTGGGTTCAGTTCTTCCAAAATTACTCCATTCCGAAACGCCACAGAGATAGCGTCTCAAGTCTCAAAGTAGGAAACTCTTCTTCGATACTAAAAAGATTAGCCTAACAATAGCAAGAAAATAGATGAACCTGGCTGCACGATGGGTGGTGTAATCCCGAGTATGCACAAAGGCAGTCAAGGAGCATAACTTCATTGATTTGCGCCTCTGCTAGCTTGCAGACGGTGTGACTACCATCACTTCTCCAGGGCACATTTCCTGACTCTTTGACAAGTGAGAGAGTAAGTAGTACTTCCCCGAGTAGAAGCGCCAGGACATTTGAAGCGATCGACAGATTCCACCACTTGAGTTTCGTAGGCAGACGACTCGCAGTAGACTGGACCGCCCAAAGAAATCCGATGTCTCCACGGAAGACATGGGAACACACATTGTCCACCACACCAAAAGCAGGACCGTAATACCAACGAGATGTACTCGCCCCGAAACCCGATCCACGAATACGCCTTCCTGCGACATTGAATATTCCTAATCACAACTGACAGGACGACAAGACCGTGGCCCAATGGCAGAACGTTGGAACACTAAGGGCGTAATGACCAAAGAACTCAGCTTCGAATCTCAGATCATCCAGACCTGAGATTGGGTATGGCCGGCTGACAACACATAACAGACTTTAATTAACGGCTTTGAGTATGACAGGCATGTTTCTACTGCTTTCCACGGAAGTGGAGAATGCACTCGAAAAAGGAAGTTTAAGAACAAAGCGTCGGCGATACCAGAGCAGAAGGCGCATACTAGAACGGACGAGCACACCAAACATGGACTTAAAACAACCGGCAAGTCCCGCACCAGTTCCCATTCGTAAGGCCAAATAGGGACCTGCCGACAGCATCCTTATTCAGACAGGTGCACGTAGTAAGCGAAACACACAACCTGACGCAATTTTCGACAGCCCCTCCTGCACAAATTCCGAGCTAAATAAAAAAGGTTTTATTACAGTGTGTCTAAATTACTAAAAAGACATAATAAGCCCTTTTTGAGGCGCGCACGCGTGTAGGCTTTTCAGTACGAAATTGATCGATACGGGGTGCAGATGGGTAAGGATAATTGATTGAAGAGTTCTCAGCAAAAGGGAACTAGCACGAGAATGCAAAAACGCCAATGACTGAGGGGACTATGAGGGGGAGGGGGGGAGGTGGATATACTGAACGGAAAAGTCGATATCCGTGCGATAACGTGGGAGCCCATGACCGAGCACGTGTCGCAGTAATCGATACTTCTCACGGAGGGAGCAGTGCACGTGCGTGCGGAGACGAGTTCCAGAGCACATGTCAGTAGAAAAAGAGGCCGTGATGGGTGGCAGCTCAAGAGAACGATCGATAATTCGCGCAGCCCCCCTCGCGCACAGTGCGTTATTATCGCTCAGGTCCACCGCGCCGAAGAGCGAAGCCGGGCGGGCAGGCCGAGGAGTGCACAGACCGTGATGGCAGCTCAGGTTGAGGATCGCAAAAAGCGGACAGCGAAGGGCGGGGGAGACAATAGTGAGGTCAATGGCGCGACGTGAGACTGAACAAGCCAAAAGAGCAGGGAACTTGGGGAGAAGGATGGGGAGGGAGGCGGAACGAAGGGGAGGGGGGCGGAACGAAGGGGAGGGGAAGAAGCTGAGTGGCGGTGCCAGAGAAGTCTACGAGGAGGTGGCGGGGGCACCGTCGGTAGACGACTTCGATCGTGAGGGAGATGGTGTGGCTGGGTTTGAATGACTACAAAACGGTGGGGAGAATGTTTTTTCACTCGGGCAGGGTGACCTGGCTTCGGCAGTCGGTGACTGTAGAGGCTCTTCGTCAGTCTAAAGGAGAAGAAGAAGACGACGCAATCGTAAGGCTGGACATGAACACGTGATGGCCACACAAGACTGAACACTAATTTGGTAAAATAAAGCTGACAAGAGCATAAGGGTGAAAAGAATGCAATCAGTCATTCCTGGTTTGTTTACTAGCGCAACAGCAAACGGAATAGCTATGCATAATGGTAGGGGGCACTCACCGATCGTTCTTACGGAACTCACCCGTTCAGCCGTGTCTTACGGGCTCTCTCTCGAGACCAACCAGCAGCCGCACAGCGGCGCATGATATAGGCAGAAAGGTATTACCCGAAAAAGACAAGGGGGACTAGAATGGCCATTTCTGGCTTATTAGTCGTCGTCAGCCAGGCATACCCAACCCCGAAGTGTGGAACACCCGAGGCTCGAATTCGCGACCTCTTAGTTAGAAGTCCACGCCTCTAACCACTGGGTCACGAGCCCGTTGCCTTGTCGGCTAATAAGCCAGAAATGGCCATCCCAGTTTCCCTTGTCTTTGTCGGTAATACCATAGCTATGTATGTTTGGAGGGGGGGGGAGGGGGGAGGAGGAGGAGGAGTTGAGGTTTTCAAGCGTTACGCTATTATAGCTCACTTAGACCGCGGTCAGCGTACACAGTAAGGGGAGACACCAGGGACGTTTTTATATGATCTGAAGGTAGTAGTCTTCAAAAACGTTATGCAATCATGACCTATAAAAAGGCAGATACGTCTGTGGTCCATGATGCACAGTCTAACTGACTGGTGAGTCTAGAAGAACGCGAATCAAAAATTAATAGGCCAACCCTTTCGAACTCGGTCTAATACACGATGCTTATTTGCGTCGAGATAAAACCAGTCAACGCTTCACAGGACGCCCTCCAGTGGCCCCAAGTAATTATAAATTAAGTCTATCTAACTACTCGTGGTGGATTAGAATGCATTGCAGAAAGATCACCAGAACTAAATTCTCTGAGTTTGGAGAAAGAATCCGTTGGGAGCTAAATTAAACAGGAACGCGAGGAATCCAGTGGCCTGTCAACGAGAAACTGCTACATGTAAGAATGTGGATGATGGACACAAAGCAGGGGAGGAAACGTTGGAAGACAAAGAAGATTCGGCAAAGAAAAGGCATACGGGAAGGCAAATCTGCAAGTTGCCGGGAGAATCCGCTCCGCTGGAGGGAGAGACTGAGAATGACGCAACAGCAGGAGACTTTGAATTCCTACCGACTTGACCAGCAACGGACGCCGCAGGTGAAAAACGCTGCTGCTGCTGCTGTTGATCGCCTGTTTGCGATATCATCAACGTTGGCGCAGACTGCTCGGTGCAAGCGGTTGTGGAGCTCGTCAGTTTCCCTGTCGGTCGCTCCGCCTCCTCCCTCTCATCGGAGGGTGACTTGGTGGTCAAACTGCGGCTCGGGGCTTGAGGTGACGATGTTGGCGAAGGAGCCACTCTCTGATCACCGGCCGGGCCCGGTTGGACAGATGAGGCGTCCAGGGCAGATGCGTTTTTGCCTGAAGCTGTGAGTGTGGCAGAGGCGGGGCGTGAATGCTCCTCGGCAGAGGAAAGGCGCGGCGCCTTGACAGTCGCGGAGGGCGACTCGTGCAGGACGGTCGAAACGGGCGAGGCAACAACTGTTATGGACGAGTTTGAGGAGGAGTGAGAACTGCTCAGTCGATTGCGTTTTTTTGGACAAACCGGGTCCGAACTGAGCGAGCCTGAAGACAAGGTGTGCGGGTGCGTCAATCGAAGTAAAAGACAGTCAGCAAGACTCAGAAACTGTCAACATAACTACTGTAAGCAGGAGAGAGCTGGTCGTAAACGCAAAAATTATACCGGCTATTCGATCCTGCGCACAGGGTTGACAAACCATCTAAACAAGCTAAGGAAGACAAGGCGATCTAAGGCAAGAGAGCACAGTGCGAATTAGCGCAAAGTGAAAGGGTGTAATTCGGGGCGAAAGTGCCAGTTAGTGCGGTAGGAAGCACTGACGGCATAATACCGGCAAAAGCACGGAAAAAAACTTTCACTTACCATGTTCACCAACTTCAGAGAGCAGACTGATCGACTGATGCTGTTGCGGGGACTTTAGACGGACCTTTGGGGGATCAGCAACGGTCTTCGGTTTAATGCCCTCGGCAATGGCCTAAACAGCAGAAAAAAGGAATATGGAAGGCTCAGGCGACAGTAACAAAGACATTGGCTGGTTGAAAAAGAGGAAAAGGGGGAAGGGAAAGCGGTGGGATAGTTAAAACCTGCAAGAAAGCCGAATTCACCACAGACAACAAGTGGTGGCAGGCTGGTCAGTCCCCCGGTTGGCTCATTCGTGCCAAACGTTTGTTATAACGCGGGTCGACGATGACAGATAGAAGATAAACGGAATAGACTAACTCTAAGATCCGACTGTCTGTTTTGGTTTTTTAAAGTCGGCAAAAAGATCGTGACAAACCTATAGCGTCTCTTATGACAGTTCGGTCGCCGATGCCGACAATGTCCACCATGTGCTCCATAGCAAGGTGAGGGCAGACACGGTGACTTGCGCAGCGCCTACCGCGCCCTCCCCTTCTCCACCCGCCCGTGTCAAGACACATTCAAAAAGACCGGAGACGGGAGAGGGTCCACGTGGCTGGCACGGCCGGACCCGCGCGGAGGCGTGCTCACATCCCCTGGTCAACAACAAACACTTGACCAACCAACTTAACCAACAACAACAACAACAAACTAACGAGTCAGAAAGAGGAGGATGGCTGGGCAGCCATGCACACAACCAGCGGAGCGCAATCACATCTACCGAAAGAGAACCAGCTGCCTGAGAACTGTCATCGCACACAAGGCTGCGAGGGCCATGGTTTGCTGAATCATGACAAAGCTGATGTAAACAAGCAATAGAAGAAGCGTTTCTTATACTTGCACATGCAACAACAGTGTACGTCGAATATTGGGGACTGGGGAACCACCCTAAGATTTTGATGGATGATGTCGGATACAGCTCTGATCTGACGGACTCGGCGGAGGCAGCAGGCGGAGGACATAGGACGACGATGCAAAAAGATGCCCAGATTGAGAATATCCTAGCGATGTGGACTGCACCTCTGAGGAGTGAATAAGTCGAGGCGAAATCTGCACATCCAGCAGTACTAAAGGGCTGCTTAGTTTCGCCTGTCTTTTATATACATAGCCCAACAACGAGGAACATAGAAGAGGATGCACGAGGCATATGCAGCTCTGTGATGCGTGCCCTTAAAGAGCATCAGAACACAGTGAGCGGCAAAACTGACGGCAGCAACCACGCCGTCTGCCGAACAGCCACCTGGGTCAGAGATACTTAAAACAGTTCGCGCCCACAACCAATTGACGAGTCAAGTGGTCGCGATGGGAGAGCATCTGCTGAAACAGCACCAGATGTGGTATTGGTAGTGAAAGAGGTTTTCCTGCAACCGTGTACAGCAGTTGTGTCATGCAGCGCCAGAATATCGGCGAAACACGCGTGTATGGGCTTTTGGCTATTACCCGTGCTGTTAGTATGGAATCACCTTGCCGTAAAGAACAGAAAACTGTAGTAAACGTGCAACCGGTGGAGTTGCCAAGGGGAGGTTGCACCGAAAAGAAGTTATTTCGTGGCCAACAATAAAAACAAAGCACGGATGGAGGCGAATATGCGAATCCCAGGTTATTGTTGTAAAGAAGATGAACAAGCGATCTCTAGAATATTAGGTGTATTAGTCTGAGTTTTCGGTCTCGTACGGGAGGCCAGCGTTAGAGACTGTGGGAATGCGGCATCAAATGAGCAGAGGGTGGTATTCGCGATAAGCTGTCCCACACCGTCTCACGGCGGCGTGACTACGTGCACCCTTGGCTGGAAATTGGGTCTCGCCTCGGCCGCGGGAACGGAGCGCGTGATAGCAGGGGGTATTTCAAGGTGAATGTTGATAGAGTTGGTGTCAGACACACAGGCCTCCAACAGTTCTCGCCCTTTCTTATTACTGGCCCGTGCTACTATCCGCGTGCTCGCGAAGTTGAATTCGTGGCCTTCCTCCAGGGTGTGAGTGGCGACCTGAGACAACGGGTCGCCTCTCCGGATCGCCCGTTTATGCTCCGTTATTCGTGAGCTAAGTCATTGTCCGGTCTGTCCTGTGTAGTGGCGAGGGCAGTCCCGACATGGAACGACACCCGACTGTTCTTTCACGTCCAGTCGGTCCTTCACTCGCATGATTTTGTTGCGCATGGTCGCTGTCGGACGGTGAGCGATACCCACGCCGAGCTCTCCAGCAATACGTTCCATCGTTTCGGACACCTTCTTTATATATGGTAGAGGGTGCCAGAGCGTTGACGGCTCTCCTCCATTTGTTCGCCGTGGGTGCGTGCAGAGGCAGCGGCTGACGAAGCTGTTCGGTCCCCAAGATGCCGTAGTTCGCGTACTCGTCCCTCTGGATCACTGCAGTGCGTTTTTACCCTTTGGAAGAGTGTCCCAACACAGTTGCGTTTATGCGCCGCTGGGTGGTTACTATGGTAGTTAAGAATCTGAGTCGTGTTAGTCGCCTTTCTGTACACCGTGGAGCTGAGTTCGCGTTGGGTGTACGTGTGACGAGAACGTTAAGGCAGCTGTTTGGCAAGCTCTTCTTCCCTTGTGAACCGAATGCCCTTAAAAAGGATACAATGTCTCTTTTTTTACAGAAAAGAATCATGAAGACAAGTGCCTAGCTCACTGCCCACCTTCTCAATCTCAGCACCCAGAGTGCCCACTACGTTGCCGGCGCCGGCGGCGGCGGCAGTAGCAGCGGCGAGGTGAGGTTCTGGCGGGCGGAAGATCGTGTCGGCGCCAGTGGCAGTCTCGCTACCGGGCATCAGGACCGAGGAGGAGTGGTGAGGGGAGAGACGTGAGCCACCAACAGCATGGCGCGAAGCGGCGGCGGCGGCGGCAGCGGCTGCCGAGAGGAGGCGAGGGTCACCGGGGTGCCCCATATTGGTGCCCCCGACGACGCTGGCATTCGGAGGAGGTCCGTGACGAGCCTGACTATGCGTGGCGTGTGTGCCCTCCTCCGGTGTGAAGTCCACCGACTGAGAATAGTACGAAGTGAAAAAAAAGTATGAATCATAAGTAGGCTCCTTCAGCATTAGCGGCGGCGGCGGCGACCAAGCAAGTGGATCGTCGAACTCGAGACTGCGTGTGCATGAATGGGATGAAAGTAAGGAAAACTTGCGCGGCATCAGCCTCGCAGTAAGACTAGGCCACGGCAACTGGGCAGGAGACACGGTGCATGTGCAATAACGCGGTTGGCCGTCCGCCATACACCAATAGGTTTCATACATGGCCTCACCGGCATCGGGACAGGATATCGGCTACCCTTACCTGCGTTCGGGTACGGTCAAAGCTATTATCACGGTGTGATGGTGTATTCAACGCGATTTAGTAAGATCGCAGAACGAAATGGCCACTCCCCACGCTACGGGCCCTTGCTTATTTCCCTCCGCCCACCGGGACCTGCGCACACGACAGTTCAACAGTCGATTTCGACTATGTCCACCGTGTGCTTCGCAGCAAGGTGCAGTAGGCACGGTGACATGCGTGTGAATTAGTTTATAATGATAGTAGACTTGTGCAGCATCTACCGCACTCTCTCTTCCACACCCCCAAAACTGGACCCGCTGTCAAGACAGAGTTAAGAAAACCGGGGGCGGAGAGAGACGCAGGTAGATGGCACGGTCGACATCACACCTTGGCGTCCCACTCTACACGTCTTGGTCCACACAGCAAACGACCAGGTTTTTGGCCAACAACAACACCCCAACAGGGGTCAGAAGGACGAGGATAACTGGGCAGCCATGACCACCACCTGTACACCCAGCGGGAGCGCAAGCAATCTACCGGCAGGGAGCCAGGTTTCACGGAACTATCAGCGCACACCAGGCTGTGAGGGTCATGGTTTGCTGATACTGGCATAGTATACGCTTTCAGGCCTTTTGACCAGAACCTGCATACACACACACATTGACGTCCTTGCGAATTCGGGTTCAAATCAACAGTCCGGGCTGAGTTAGTCATGACCGACTAGCGAGAGCATAAGCGGGCAAAGTTATCTGCTGCTGCTGCTGTTTTAATCGTGATCGGCAGTCTATGCGCTAGGTCCCCTGGTCAGATAAGGGGCACCATGGAGGTGATCGGGCAGGGAATGTCGTTTCCGGCCCGAATAGAAATGTTGTCATTTTAGCAGCAGAGTATAGTTTCCGAGTCCAGTGGTAGAATTATACCTTACTCATTTGTCCGGCTAGTCAACAGCATGTGGAGTTTAAGCTGGTGATAAATGTGCGCTAATTAGGTTAATATCGCAGAGGTTGGGACCAGTCCAAGTCTGAAGGTCCTTAGTAGAGAGAAAAAGTAGCTGGCTTCAGAAGGTAGGTCACCCAGACATTGCCGTCCTCCTATTGACCGAATTCCAATATCCCATGTATTTTCAGATTTAGTAGGAAACAGCTTGGGAGCGACTTTTGGGGCAAGAAAACACAATATGAGTGACTGAGAAACCAGATCAGACCTGTGTCAACCTACTCCCCAGGCTCTGCACTCTCCACTCTGCTATCATAGCTTGACCGAATTCGGCCTGGTAGGTGGTTGCCTGTTTGTGACCCCTCTCACCCATACGAAGTTTGTTTGCTTCGGGAGGCCAATATATATATATATATATATTTATATCAGAGGGGGTGCGGCAGAGTCTGGGGGATGTGGTGAAACAGAACTGCTTCGGGATCATTTGTCTTCATCCGACCAATCAAAACCCTGACCACCGGCTGGGACCGGAAACAAACATTCGCACACAGAGCTGGCGCAGGTGGTGCACTACTGGAGACAATCAGATAGGTCACAAGCACTTCATCGAACCGAAGCTGATCACTGTCTCGTCACCTGCCATCCTCGGGTTTATCTCCCATGCGTTGGGAAGCATTTTTAAAAATTGTGAAATTGGCAGAAAGAATGACGGTCAATCACTAGATGACGGTGCTATAGATCTGACACCTTAATCGAACTTCGAAAGTGAGAGGAAGTGCTGCGCGGACTTACTCCTCTCGGAGGATTGCAGATAAAAGACTGCATCAGATTGGCGGCCGAGAGAACATCAGCAGGACAATCGGAGCCCAAGTAGGAGTCGTGCGATCGCTGCTGACCAGAACCAATTGACGAGTTAAGTGGTCGCGATGGGAGAGCGTCTGCTGAAACGGCACCAGATGTGGTAGCGGTAGTGAAAGAGGTTTTCCTGCAACCGTGGTGATGTACAGCCGGGGGTGGATGTGTTGAACGGTCGGCGTCTCGGGACGCCGGGCGTAGATTAGCAGCATAGCCTCCGTGGTCAGGGGAATGCGGAGTTCGACTCATTTCAGCGACTGGCTCGTGACGCCGGGAAAAGATGGCCTCCGCGGCACGAGAGGCAGTTGTTGTGGGAGCCTGTGTCTGGCTTGCCGCCGCAGCCGCAGCCGCGGCCATGGAGCTATAAGTTGCCTGAAAAAGAAAACAATGGTTAAATTACACATTCAACACTACTGAATACGACTTAGGCCGTGGTTTATATGCAGAAAAACGTACTAGTATTTCAGAGGCCTGGAAACGGTCAGCCAGGTCCGTGAGGGAGAGTGCGTCAGCGTAGGAGGGGCAGTAGAGGGAGCCTGGAGCGTAGGGCAAACCGCCAAAGGCGCCCGTGCGTTGGCGAATGCTTCGAACGGCGGCCAGCATTTGAGAGGCCTCACTACTTGTTCGAGTTCGCATGGAGTCAGAGCGATCTCGGGATGTGTAACGTTCAACCTCGTCCTGATAGGTGCGATTTGCTTGGTCAACAAAGTTAGCAATATTGGCAGCTAGGACTGCGTTTGCCTCGTCGGAGCGTTCAGTTCGAGTGAGGGCATCGGCTAGTTCGTAAGAAGAAGCACCATGATTCCCCTGTCGCGATCCGCGGCCTTCGTTCTGCAGGTACGTGAGTGTAGACAATAGGTAAACTAGTGTGATCAGTATAGGTCAGTATATTTTAAGAGTAATAGGCAATGCCTTTGAAAACCCTATTGTAAACGGTACATGCAATATCTCACCATAAATAAACATGGTACTGAAATGTTGTCAGTAATATACACATTTAACAGAATATTTTTCGTGAAAATGTAGAACCAAAATTTGAGAACATTCAGTTGTAGATGATTTCAGTAAAATGTAATGACAGTCATCCGCATTAGCGGTATGAGTATGCTAGTGTGAGGA
Organism: Spirometra erinaceieuropaei; assembly: GCA_902702965.1. Classification (NCBI taxonomy): domain Eukaryota; kingdom Metazoa; phylum Platyhelminthes; class Cestoda; order Diphyllobothriidea; family Diphyllobothriidae; genus Spirometra; species Spirometra erinaceieuropaei. The sequence continues at coordinate 139,579 of CACRXP010000880.1, read as the reverse complement.
TGAGTCATCGCAATACTTGCACTGTTAAAGTGCAAAGTGAAGAAAACCGTCGCACATTATTAGAATACGAAGTGACAGAGAACAGAACCGCGCTGTATTCCATTAGGCGACAAGGATCAATCCCCAAACCCTGCATGGAGCATTGTCATTTTAAGGTGAGGCGAAAAACGGCACCCAAGAAGGCGTAGATACCTTAGGAGAACACGGAGAGACGGGACAGTATATTGGGCGACTTGCGCTTTCAGCATGAGACGAGGAAGCCGAGAACTGTTGACCGGTGGACGGTGCCCTCGAGCAGATGACCGGACTCTGACGACCCACGCCCTGCTGTGTGCCTGGAAGAGAGAGGGAACGCAAAAATAACTGGGAGAAAACAACAACAAAGACGAAAAGTCGACAAAAGAGACTCCAGCTACTCGCTTGTCTGGCTGTTCAAAATGAGGTGGAATATGGATGCGAAAACCGGGTTTTTGCCTCCATCTGGGGAAAGAGAGGGCGGATTCGCAGTTCTAAGGCATTCGCCAGTAGCGCACAAAGCATATGCTGTTAGGCCTACAGCTTCCCCGAGCTGTCGAGATCGAACCCACCCCCCTCCCCGTGTCTGAGACCACATATGACCTCAGCTACTATAATTCACAGCGCTTCAAACTGAGCATAGGGTACAGTAGACGGAGAGCTCACCAAGGTGGCAAGAGCGCGCAGGAAGCGGCCATCAGTTTGCTGGTCAGTAAAACTTCATGCCTATGCCCACCCTATACTTCAGCAGTGGCGTCGCATCCAGCAACGCCTCAACGTGCCATCACACACGTGTGCGCTGGGATTGCACTCACTGGGTATCCTGGACACATAGCAAAGGGGACCAATAGAACATTCGACGTACAATCCAGGCCACAAGCACGACACGGCGAAATTGATCGTCGTCAATCAGGATGCCCGAACTGCCTAGTGTTGGTCTTAGACAGGCGTGGTTGGAAACAGCTAGCAAGAACTAGCCTGGCGAGTCGTGTCAAAAGCAGCAGGCAGGGTGCCCCCTTTGGTGTCAACGATGACACGCACTTTTAGTCTGGCAGCTACACCAGAGCGCCTCTGTCCCAACAAGGAAATTTGCCACCTTGGTGCAGATACTCTAATCGCGCAGACAGATGCGTTCTGCTGATGGCGGTCAATTAAGCGCCGAATTATGATTCTTGCCAGAGGAAAGTGGTGTACTACAACTGGAACCGGGCTTGAATTTCTAGCTGCCAGTCGACGGGGCATGGACCTGTGATCCAGACAGCAGAGCGCTCGAGTTAGTTCAACCGTCGATTTCGACGATGTCCACCGTATGCCCCACAGCAGGTGGTGGGAGCAGGGACGGTGACTTGCGCAGGGGGTTTATAGTGCCAGTAGACTAGCGCTGCATCTACCACACTCTCTCCTCCTCCCCCCCGCCTGAGCCCGGTGTCAAGACAGAATCAAGAAGACCGGAGACGAGGGAGGCCGCAGTTGGATGGCTTGGACGGATCCGCCCCTTGGCGCTCCACTCCGCACCCCCTGGTCCACACAACAAATGACCAGGATTTTGACCGTCAAAACAATGAAGGGTGTGGCAGTGGTTCCAGTTGTGCGACGACTGCCGATAATAGGGTCTGCCAGCGCACACACAAGGTGTTGGCATTTGTTACTGCGCAAAGATAACGCCTGCCAGAATCCGATGTGGCCCCCGTGTTGGTCCAGCGCATCTAGCACGTGGTGCGTTGGGGGGGAGGGGTTGCGCTCGACTTAAATGCTCAACGACCAACCGGGTCAGAATCTCAGGTTCGGAGTTGAGGTAGGACTGATTCTTGGCTGACGGCAAGCCAGTGATAGCCCCCACAACGGTAACACCTTACCATTATGGTTGCTTCTATGTGGAGGAAGAGAGAGAGAGAGAGGGTGGGAGAGAGCGACTGCATACCATGATGTCGGTGTGCTTCACGACGTTGGCCCAGCGGCGGCGATGCAGACGAGGGCGTGGACTGGGAGGAGGACGAGGAGGGGTGCTTCCGATACGTCTGTGGGGCGGGATCACCGAAACCGGCTGCAGAAGTTGTTGAGACCAGAGGACGGGAGGCCTGCTTGATGGCGGCAGAGGAGGCGCCGCCGGCAGCCGGATAGGCGGCGGATCGTCTGCCGGTTGACGGCATCGGAAGCAGCGAGGGGTCCAGTGCACGTGAATGAATGTAGGCCGGATCGCTGTAGTCCGCTGCTTGGAGTTGCAAAAGACGGCACAGAAGCGGGATGAAAAATAGGGAAAATTCGCTGTGCAAAATGTCAATCGCAGTACGCAGGTTACAAGCAGAAGATAGCGTCAAGCGTTCTGGGATAATGAGAGAGAGAGGAATTCGCTTTATTTTGAAATTGTAAGTTCAAAATTTTCAGCAAAAAAATTGGCTCCATTCACTGTGGGCAGTAAATAGGTTAATAGATTATTCAAGAATCAAAGTTTAACACAAAGAAGCGATTATTATGGCGATAGTTCAAGTCTTAGCTTCTGTATTTCTGTCTCTTCGCACGTAAGATAGCGCGCTAGGAATGGCAATACAGAGGCTCGATAAGCCGATGTGCGACAGGAGATAAGTCGGAAGCTGCAGCGCATCGGGCGGGAAGACTTCGCAGACATAAAATCAGAATGTAAGGGATGGGCAACGTCATCTAGAATTCGACCAGCAAATTGCTTGACCGCATTGAAGTGTCGTTGTAAGATAGTGTCAACGTCAGCTTGTTATCCTCATGTTCATCAATACCGTTTAGAAATCATGCAAAATGATCCTTATCAAAAGAAGAATTATAGTGGCAAAGACATGCCTATTCGTAGGGACATATTGGCTCGTGCGAACGTGCTTGCTGATCAGTTTCGAAGTGAAAACGAATCAAAATATGCCAGTTCGAGTTTCATGACTGAGGGCAAAAGCAAGTCCTGCTGCAACTAAAAACGTCGGATGGGTAAAGTGTGGTTGAGAAAATTCTTGAAACCAAAAGTCAGACTCATAAAAAACAGGTAAACTTACAATTCGCTAGGAAAGGCAAAAAATCGAAAGGCTATCGCTTCTGGTAGGGCTATAGGACACCACAACAGCCAATGTCGTCTGGCATACGGGCAGATGCAGCGGGAACCCAGGTAAACGGGGTCTCTCCAGGGGGCTGGCCGGGGATTACGAGGTGCCAAATGTTACGCACTATCCGATGGGGTTTTGCCTACCGTAAGTCACAATTATGAAACTGCCGGGGGAAGGACGAAGGAGTGCGCCTACGAATCCATCTCTCCAATCTACCCAAACGGCTAACCTGCGTGAGTACTGCATATTAGGAGATAAGTATTCGTGTGACTTGGGCAGAGTCCCGTACGTGACACGCGGAGACAGGGGCTTTTATGCCACGTTTCCCCCTGCATCCAATCACATAATTAGTCGGCCGACAAACTCCGACTGGTCGTCGGCGCATGGGATTGAGCAAAGAAGAGGGATAGTTGCCCCTCCTTGGAGGCTGAGAATTGGACCACAATGGCCTACCCGTCAAATGTGGATTTTACGGCACTCTGACCTCCGCGAGATCTAAGCCTATGCGCAGCACGTGCGTTAGGCACAGATGTCGCAGCATGTCAATCACTACGCACAATCTCATCACCAGTTGGCTTAAATCAATCAAGTCAGCGGCGTATATGGCGGAGGGGAAGACAGAGTGAGGTTGACTCAACGTTTAGCTTCTCGTAACAGACAGCGAAATGCGCTTTTAAACTATCTCGATGTGGCAACAGTCGTGGCCTAAACGGATGGCAACAGAGGCGATAACTCGGTCTTCCTCCTCAAGATAGTGGGTCTGATTGCAATGACTGCATCCTACTGCGGCCATGATGACACTCGTGTGGTATCGCCCGCCTCGAGGTCTGGTCCGCATGTGTACGGGGACCATCACGTGCGTGGCCCGCGAAGAGGAGGATTTTAGTCATGCCAAACACTGCACCCACGACCATTTCCAGTGGCCTCAATTTTGCTGAGATATGATGGATGTGGACAGAGAGTGCAACAAATACTCCTCAAGTCACAATCCGCCATTGCGTTCCCTCCCGGTGAGCTTCATAGAGAACGGTGAACAAAGTGCCATGAACCGGAGGGGGGGGGGGCTCGTGCAACATCGGTTCCACCACCACTTCCCACACTCTCATCAGCATGACTGACTGAAGATGACTGCAGATGGAGTTGCACGAAATGCCTGACTAGGCGCGCCACTTCCCTTTTCTGCGTGGAACACACATGCTCGGATCCATGGAGCCAGACATCACTCTGACACCCGTCCGATAAACAGCGCGGAATTCTTTATCAGGTCTGACTTAACAGGTCCACCAACATCGCGGTTTAGATAACACAGAAACCAAACTTCTACAAACTCCCAACCAGCATCGGATATGGGAATAAGAAGTACAGATATAAAGCACTACAAACATCAGCAGCGAACTAAATTGTCAGGGGGATTCTTCCAGTCATGCAAAATATGAACGAAGACAGCAACAGTAAAGGAAGGACGGAGGTCTAGCACACACGCGGCCTGATATCTGATTCGGTCAAAGAAGGCGCGTCAAATCTAGACTACAGTAGCCCAGATGGTGTTCAATCCTGGCCGATAGGAACAGTGTTAAATAACAAAAAAAGTCTCGAAGGACAGAATAGCATAATCGGCAAGAACGAGGGAGACCGGAATGGCTCATTAGCCGTCGTCAGCCAGCCCCTCTACCACTGTATATATTTGGTCGCAACCGACATAACCACGAGTCCGTGGCTCAGTGGTTAGGGCGTTGGACTTCTAACCAACAGGTCGCGGGATGTAGCCTCGGGGGTTGCACACTTCGGGGGTTGGGTATGACTGGCTGACGACGGGTAATAAGCCATAAATGGTCATTCTAGCCTTACTTTGTCGGTAATGCTATTCTGCCCAAGTTACGGGCCGCTGTGCGGCTGTGGGCGGGGCTCGATAATGAGCCCCAAGGCACAACGGGACAAGTGAGTTCCGTAATGCGATCGGTGAGCGCCCCTCTACCAAAGTCTCGAAAGAACTCTGTTATTTCAAGCAATGGACTCTACGTAGCCCTCTTCTGAGAGAAATAAGAGAATAAGAATGAAGCGTTCACCCCTCCTCCGTCCATCGGAGGAGGCGTGCGTAACCGCAAGCTGTGGAAGTCCTGGAAAGATGGCCGAATGGCGATTAGCGTATTATCGGGTAGGAGAAGCATGTAGTGTACGAAAGGCCGCTGGTAGAGCCCTCCAAGATTAAGGGACAGTCGCCGACACTCACGTGGACCTCCGGCGTAACCAGTAAAGGCACTTTGGCCACTCTGACGGAGGTAGTAGTCAAAAGGACGTAGGAGAGGGGAGGCTGTACCTGTTCGGTGAAGCGTTAGACTGGGGGCAGAGGAGACAGCCGGCATGGCCGAGTTGCTCCCAGCTGCAGCCAGTTGCTGCGCCGTGCAGAAGTCGCCGAAGAGGATGGCCTTGTTGAAGGCCAGTGGGTCACAACCGGACACTGCGGCGATGGAGGGTGCGGCGCCGCCGCCGCCGATGGACGACGAAGAGGCAGAGGAGTACACCGGCAGTCCTTGGCGGTTCAGGCCGCCGGGCTGGCCGAGACCACTGCCAATGGACATGGCCAGGCTGGCTGGAGTCGACTTGGAGAGGTGGACGCCTGCGAGACCAGCTAAGCCGCCACCGCCGCCGCCTATGCCGTGACCTGTGGACGCGAGGTTGGCTGCAGCCACGGAGGGAGACATCTGTGTGGAGGGGTCCACCTGCGACATCAAAATTTGTGATAAACAGACCGGCTGGAAGTAGGAGGTACAAAGAAAAGGCATTTGAAACTCCTGCAGGCAGAATTCAAATATAGAAGCTCCAGAAGGTAAGGTAATATTGACGATAGCCACCAAGTGCTCCACAGAAGGCTGACAGCAGGGGCGGTGACTTGCACAGCATCTATCGCACTCTCTCCTGCCCTAACACCGGAGTCCGGTGTCATGAGCAAGTCAAGAAAACCGGAGGCCAGTGAGGCCACAGGTGGCTGGCGGGATGAAGCCCGCACCTGGGCGTACCACCACGCTCCTGGGTCACAACAAGAACTTGACCTGAATTTTCAACAACAACAAATTTGGGGGCGCAGTCTGTTTCGGTACCTCGTTGAAGTAATATAACGGGCATATGGCAGGAATGCGATTTTTTAATGCCTTCCACGGATTCCGCTAATTGCCGAATTAGTCACCCCTACTGGTAAGATTGGTATAAGCATTCATCCCCGGAATTCATGAGTCCCTGTGATCTGGTTTTTTTTCCGGTGGGTTTACATATTCCAGCCTTGTCTACTTTGTTAGAAAAAAACGGGTTGAGCAAAGAATGAATGAATCAAAAAGATGCCAGATTAACGGTTGAGCAGCAGAAAGCGGAACTGGACGTTGAATTTAGTTTTATTTTCTACTCCTACCTAAAGGTGGACCATTGTTAAGAGACCAAGAAAGATTAGGCGGAGTCAACCACCAAGATTTACTAGCGCTTACTTGTACTTGGTGCAGCTATTATCATGTCCGATCTAGCCGGCCCTGACGATGCCACATCATCAGACGTCAGACGTTGTGTAAGAATTCAAAGTGATACTACGATGGAGAAATGACGCGACCGATAGCCACCAACAGTATAGGCGGTCTGGTAGACTATAACAGAGGCGTTTGACGACGACAACAGGTTAAATGAAACCAGGGATGAGAAAACAACCCGCCGACATAAGCAGGAGACTTCCTTATGACGAATGGCGGGGGCAGCTGGCTAAAGGGACAAAGTGA